>PVJA010017946.1:26733-40871 GCA_004027025.1 Myocastor coypus | reverse complement strand
AAAAAAAAAAAAAAAAAAAAAAGAGATTATATCAAAAGACGTGACATTCTGACAGTGAAGAAGTATGAATTAAATTTTAAGGAAGTAAAATTAGTAAAATGACTGAGTAGAATTTTTCTAATTTATACTTCAAAGCATTGGGATAACCCAAACAATAATTATGAATGATAAAAAGTCTTAAAGTTAACCTGTAATAGTAGTGCACACCTGTAACCTAACACTTTGGGAGGCTGCAGCAGGCGAATCAAACATTCCTAGCTTGAGTAACAGAGCAAATTACTGTCTCCAAAAAAAAGGAAAGGAGAAAAGGCTTAAGGTTCACACAGTGCCACTTTGATGGCCCATAAACATTAAGAACAAACAACAGATGCTGAAAACTGCAATTTCTAGAGGTGTTCTAAACGATTAATCCATCCCTTTAAAAATCCCTTCAACTAATAAAGGGAACACTGCTGTTTGGAATCCAGCGCTGTTCAGCTCTCCAGTGGACTGAGCCAAGTAAACAGAAGCCTCATTCACAGGCTCCACACGATTTCCAGAGTAGCGGGACTGCAGATCGGTGGCCTTATATAAGACACAATGACGTAAACTCCATTTCCCTTGACACAAGATGAAGGCCAGATGAGGAAGCCTACAGGATTTCACATCACATTTCCATTCTTATGTATTTATTCATCTTTATCATTTTGCTGTGACTTTGTTCTCTAGAATATATAGTACCCATTACCGGACACATAATATTTATTAGCCCATTATCCTAAAACTAAACTACTAGTAGAATTTTAAGCTTCACCCAGCAGAGGTTAGCTGTTGTTCCTTCCTTCCTGAATCAAAAATAAAAATAACTCTTCTAAGTGTATGTCAACAATAGCAATAAACACCACATTCAAGTTAGAAAAACCTCAAGAAATCATTCTTAACAAGCAACATTAGAATCACAGCACAGAATCATTTTTTGCTTTAATAAAAGAAACAAAATAATTTACTGAAAGTAGAGCCACTGGGGGCCACACCGTTTCTACTTTAAAGGGAATAGAAGTTCAAAGCTGTATGTTCCCCAAGGAAAACCCCCATCTTAACCACATCAATTCATAGTAGGTAAAATAAAAACATACACAGAAGAAACAACCACCTCCAAAATCAAGGTTTTCACCAGCAAGCCAGAGAGAACTCTACACTCTTGTTCAGAAAAAAATAAGTGTAACATAAAAAGAATTAAATAAAAGTAAGTGTAACAGCCAACTTAGCCGGTTCCCACAAAAAACACAGGTCACCAATAATAAAAAGGGCAGACTCTACACCAGAAGCCCAAGCCTGTACATATAGTGAATAGCAAACATAAACTTTTGCAACTATCCACAAGGGGAAAATGGAATTACAAGTAAGACAGGAAAGTGTGTTGGGCCCAGCAGGATGGTTTAGTGGTCTAAAGCGCCTGCTTAGGAAAGCTTAAGCAGCTGCAGGGACCTGGGTTCGATCCCTGGCACCACATGTTGCACCAGCCCTGCCCTCAGGGCAGGCTGAGCTGGCCATGAAAATAAATAAACAAACAAACAAAAGTTCTGAAACAAGAAAAAAAGTGTGGTGCTTATCAAAGGTCAGCCATGAGTACAGATGAGCTCACTGACCTTGGTCACAGGGCAAGGGCAGAATCCGGCTCTACACACAGAATCTTCCCAATTCTAACCAAAGTCCATAGTGGCCTGCTGAGACCAATTGATTCTGCAAATAAGCAGATGTATCCTGGGGGTATAAAGAAGTGAGAACCCCAGGTTGAAGCAGGAGGATTATGAATTCAAAAACAGCCTAGACTAAAAGACCCTATCTCAGAGCCAGCCAGACAGCTCAGTGGACTAAAGCACCTGCTTAGACCAAGTACAGCAGCCGTGCGGGGCCCAACCCCAGGGCGCACTGAGATGGCAATTGAAACTGGATGTGGTGATGCGTGCTTATAGCCCCAGCACTTGGGAGGCTGAAAACAGCAGAATCACTGAGTCTGATCTGTGTAGTGAGACCCTGTCAACCCTGTACTAAATATTTAATATCAATAAAAACCAAACAATTGCTGAGGATGAGTCAGTGGTAGAGCATTTGCCTTTGCATATAAGAATCCCTGGTTCAACCCCAACACTGCCAAAAAAAAAAAAAAAAAAAAAATCAGGATTTTCTTTCTCTTTTGCTTGGGTTTTGTCATGCTGAGGTGTGTGACCACAGTGCTAGGGATCTAAACGGGCCTCGTATACACAAGACAAGCTCTCAACAACTGAACTATACTCCTAGCCTAGAGATTATGTACACCTCCTGCCTCAGTCTCCAAGAGTGCTGAGATTACCAGATGTACCATGAGCCCCAGCTTCAAACATTTTTAAATAGCTGTGGAATGTACTCCGTACCTTTATAAAACAATATAAAAGCTTTATCAGATGTCCCCCCATCTTTTTACAACATTCTTTAATAGGACACAAAATGACCCACCAGTAAAAACAAATGCAGAAAAAGACCCTTACATCTTTCAGAAATGTGTAACACCATCTCACCCTCACGTACCCACACTTGCACCCAGACTAAACAGCTTTCCTCATACTGTACTTCAGGTTTCCTTCTACAAGCAGGCCTAGAACTCTAGAACATCTTAGGGCTTGGGCCAGAGAGAGAGCGGCATAAGCACCTGCCTGGAAAGGACAAGGTCCCAGGTTTAATCCCTGGTACCGTGTCATGCCAGCCCTACATTGTGCTGACCACCAAAACCAGGCATAGTGGTGCATGCCTATAATCCCAGAACCAGACCAAGACAGGAGGATCACTATGAGTCTGAGCTGCTTAGGAAGATCCAATACCAAGAAATAAAAACAGAAATAGGGGGGGGGGGGGGAGAAGTCAATCCTAAAATTCTAGCTGGGCAAATGAAACTGGGAAAAAAAAGAATTCACTGATTTGTTCCAGTCCTTCATTTTATAACTGATACCCATAAAAGGCAAAATAAGTAACGTGGTATGATTGGGAAGGAAAGGAAAACTGCAATAAAAGTCAATCCTTGCCAGGTATATAACCTTGAGCAAATCTCTTAAACTCTTTGGACTTTAGTTTCCTCATCATAAAATGGGAATAATCCTACCTCTGCCCAATACATATTCTATAAAAGTGCTTTGTAAACTATGATGCACTGTATACATCTAGGGGTCATTTCTACCATTAGATTATTTTTAACCTGGATGACATGGTCAAGCACACAGCCAGACCCAGAACATAAGCTCCCAACAGCCTCTCCAAGGCTTTCCCACTATTGCACATAACATTATCTTCAATATTAAGCCACTGCTAAAAATTTCTCAAAACCTAGGTTTTATTATAAACCCTCATATCAAGGAGAAAAAAACAGTGATGCCAGGTATAAAAACAGAACTTTAATATTATGTATACTGAGTGTAAGCAAAAGAATTTACAGGGTGAACATGTATTTGTTTTGGTGACACAGAGACAAACGATTGGAGGGGACATAATCCCAAAGCAGTGATCATAAAGCCCATCGCAGAAGCGTGTTTTCAAAAATTTTCTTTTCCCTACTTCAGATTTGATTAAAGTAAGCAAGTATTTTCTAAACTTCAACTCCTAGACTTTTGATATTTCCAGGTAATGAACACATTGTAATAGACAAGGTTCTGATTAAGGAAGTTGTGTCCTTCCAACATTCAACATAATCTTTTTGCCATTTTCTTTCGTCAGAGGAGTCATATCTCAGTCCAAGTGTTTCATGAGTTCCAGAAGGTCAGGTGGTAAAGAGATTGATTCCCAAGTTAGTCCAGCAAACCACAGAAAACCAGTGAAATTAAGAAATTCCATGGAGGTCGGCAAGATAGTTCAGTGGTCTAAAGTCCCTGCTAAAGCAAGCTTAGACAACCACACAGACCACAGTTCGATTCCCGGCACCACATGCTTCGCCAGCCCTGCTCCCAGGGCAAGCTGAGCTGGCCAGAGCATAAATAAATAAAGTTTAAAAAAAAAAAGCTCCATAAAAAAAAAAAATTTTTTTTAACACCATGGAAAAATAAAACCAAGAGTGTAATTAAAATGCAGTACCTTCTAGTGATGGGGAGGCATATTATTCAAAGAATTTCTATGGCTAATGGAAAGTTTCTCATGAAAAACTTGGAAAATATTACCAGTATTATTTATGTTTCAGAGCACAGGAATTTCTTATTTTAAAAAAAGCTTGTGTTTAAGCAGCTGTTGTGGCACATACTATAATTCCCAACTACTTGAGAGGGTAAGACAGGAAGATCAAAAATTCAAGGTCAGCTTGGAAAACTTAGCAAGACCCTGTCTCAGTGAAATAAACAGGCTGGAGATGTAGCTCAATAGTTGTGTTTGCCTAGCATACATGTGGCCCTGGGTTCAATCCCTAGTACCACAAACTTTTTTCTAAAAATGTGTTTTAAAAAGCTCATGCATATTCATAATGTGATTCATCTGGCAGGAAGACAGTCATCCATATGCAGTAGAAAAAGCTCAAGTTTAAGACACTCAATCTACCCATCAGACTTAAAGGTTATAGTAGCATTTCTTGAAAACATATTAGTCATCACTGTTCTAACTATACGTCACTGTAGAGAAGCCAGGGTGGAAGAGCAGCATACAAGTTCATCACCAACAATAGAGAAAAGTCAACCACATCAGAAAATAACATGGAGGGGCCCGGCAGGATGGCTCAGTGGTCTAAAGCGCCTGTAAAGTTCTGAAACAAGAAAAAAATAAAATAAAAAATAAAATAAATTCTTAAAAAAAAAAAGAAAATAACATGGAACTCTGGTTAACATCCACAAGGTTCATCATTCTGGAAATTTCCCATCACAGACCATAAGCATTATGGAGGATTTCCAAGGAAGATTGTCTTCTAGAACTGACTCACTCTGACCTATCTTTAGTGTCTGAATATGTGAAGAAACAATGCAACAGGTCAGTGCTGGCTCCATAATGCAACCACATTATAGCAAAAGGAAGTAGCCAAGTCTTTACAGTTGAGGGGTCTATCTAAATAAAGTTTTAAGTAATTTTCTTCTTACTTCAGAGAAGATAACAGTAGATTACTCATGTGTGGCTTATGTACACAGGATTATTTTTAATACTAATAACAATATTAACTAGAATTTGCAGAATATAATTTATAAAGCACTGTTTATTATTATACTTATTATAATTCATTTTACTACCACTAGCACCTCCATTTTGCAAAGAGAAGAGAAATAATTTGTCTAAAACTATATGATAGATAGAATTGACTTCTTGTAACTTCAAATTTTGAGCTTTTCATTAATATTAAACCTTTACTCCCATTTTTAAGCATCTAACCCTTCACTCTTTTATTGCCTCATTATTTATCAAGCAATACCATATATTACTATTTTCACAAAAATAAAAAGGGGTACATACTTCTGCTTATGTGGTTTTGAGAAGATATATTACAATTTAATATACTGATCAGAGACAGTCTAATTACTAAATCAGAAGTCCACCCACCAGGGAGAGACAGAGATAAATGGAAACATAATACAATGGGAACAAGATGAGGAGGTATTTAACTTCCTATGGAGGGCTTTCTTTGATCAGGATTAAATTGTGACCTGAATCTTGGTGTGTAAAGAGGAAAAAGAGGAACATGTCAGGTAAAATATGGCATAAAGGTCAGCTGGCACAACTTCGGAAGCCACAACAGGCATGGCGATGTGGGAATGCAGGCAGGAGCCATGAAAATCAAGAGCAGATTCATCATTGGCATGCTAGTGAAATGGGCTTTGTTTTACAGCAACACCAGAAATTAGAGCAGTAAAATGCTAAAATGTATGCTTTTAGAAGACAAACTGACTTCAGTATATAGGACAGTGAAGATGGAAATGCTGAGTGGCTTGCATAAAGAGTAAGTTGAATTTTAGCTACCTGAGTTAAGTCTGTGTGATCTATGTGGCATCAGGAAAAGATAGCTACAAAAATAAATAAATAAATAAATAAATAAATAAATAAATAAATAAATAAATAAATCTGCTTAAAAGTCAGGCATGGTGACGCACACCTGTAATCCCAGCACTTGGTGGCTGAGGCAGGAGGATCGGTGCGAGTTCAAGACCAGCCTGGGCTACCAAAGTGAGCTCAAGGCCAGCCTGAACTGCATAGCGAGACCCTGTCTCAAAAAGACAAAAATAAATAAGTAAATAGGAAAAGATAGCTATTATACACTCAGGTACTGGGCTCTAAAGAAATGCAAATTAAAACAACACGGAGATTCTACCTCACTCCATAAAGAAGAGCTATCACCGAGAAATCAAATAGTAACAAAAGCTGGTGGAGCTGCAGGCAAAGAGCCCTTCTACATTGTTGGCAGGAGTGGGAGCTAGTACCACCACTATGGAGGTGAGTGTGCAGGCTCCTTAAATAACTAAAGCTAGAAATTCCACTTGACCCAGCAATGCTTCTTCTAGGTATCTTCCTCAAAACCTTAGAGATATCACATTAGAGGGATCCATGCATACCCATGCTGCCAACTGCACAATTCACAACAGCTATATTTGAAAAGGTGTATGTGGCCATGAGCAAATGAATGGAAAAAGAAAACATGGTGGGGCTGGGGAGATAGCTCTGTGGCACAAGTGCCTGCCTCCCAAGTGCAAGGTCATGAGTTCGAACCCTGGTCCCACAAAAAAAAAAAAAAAAAAAAAAAAAAAAAAAAAAAAAAAAAAGAAAGAAAAGAAAACATGGTATTTGATACACAATGCACTCCTGTGCCATAAGAAAGGATAAATGAGTCATCCGTAGGAAAATGAAAACGCCTTAAGACCACAGCACTAAGTCAACCAGACACACAAGCCTAAACACAGTGTAACTACTCTTATATGTGAAATCCAATATATAAATAAAGAATGCAAAAAAAAAAAAAAAAAAAAAAAAAAAAAAAAAAAAAAAAAAAAAAAAAAAAAAAAAAAAAAAAAAAAAAAAAAAAAAAAAAAAAAAAAAAAAAAACAGAACAGAAAAGTAGAGATAGAACTTTTGCAAAAAGGAAAGGGACCAAGAAATGGAGGGAGGGGGGAGGAAGAAGAAGGGGATGAAAATATAAAGATGTGTTACGCATGTGTTCCAAGTCCCCAGAAGGAATGTAATCACTGCATACTACAAACATATGCAAATAAAACTGGGAACAGAAATCAAAACTGAAGAAATAAGGGACTTAGGAGTCATTAGAGTGCAAGCTGAAGTTGAAGATACAGGGCTGGCTCTGCTTGGCCTATATAATACTATAAATACAAAGAAGCTGACTACAGAACATTAGGAAACCTAAATATTTGTGAGATAAAGAGACACTGCATCAGAAAGTTAAAAAGTATTTGGAAAACTATGAAATGAAATCTCATGAAAATTTCTTAAAGGACATTTTTCCCCCTAGAAAAAGAGACTGGAGCTGGGGATATAGCTTTAGCAGCATAAGCATGGGTAAGGTCCTGAATTTGACCCCTGGTACCAAAAAAAAGAGAAAGAAAGGACCCAGGGTTTGATCCCTGGTCATGCATGCCACATCAGCCCCAGACCGTCCCTAGGAGGTGCTGAGCTGAGACGGAGCCCAGGATCCTAGTGCCATGGAGGTTGAAAACAGGAGGATCACTACAAATCCAAGCTGTAATGAGATCCTGTACCAAATACATAAAATGAAAAAGAAGAGAAGGGGGGAGGGAGGGAGGGAGGGAGGGAGGGAGGGAGGGAGGGAGGACAGCCAGGCATGGTGGTGCAGCCCTGTAATCTCAGCACTCAGGAAGCTAAGAAGGAAGACTGCTGGGCTACAAAATAAGTTCCCGGCCAGCCTGAACTGCATAATGAGACAGTGTCTCAGAAAGACAAAATGAATGAATGAATGAATGAATGAATGAATGAATGAATGAATGAATGAATGAATGAATGAATGCAAAAGGACATGTACTGAAATGATCTTTTTTTTTTTTTTTTTAATTTTTATTATTACATCCGGGGCCAAGACGGCGCACCCAGAGAACTGGGGCTGAGACGGCGCAACCGTCATGTGGGGCCGGAGGATCGAACTCAGGTCCTTGTGTTTGTTTATTTATTTTTATGGCCAGCTCAGCCTGCCCTCAGGGCAGGGCTGGCGCAGCATGTGGTGCCAGGGATCGAACCGCGGTCCCTGCAGCCACCCAAGCTTTCCTAAGCAGGTGCTTTAGACCACTAAGCCATCCTGCCGGACCCTGAAATGATATTTCTATGAAGTATTTTGGCAATCCTAGTTAACAAAGGCCTTTACAATGTCCACATTTAATGATACAATAACTTGACATCTAAAGAATTTGTTCTAAGGAAGGAATAAGAAATCCTGATAATGGTTTATACACTGAAATATTCATCACAAAAAAAAGAAATTTTCATCACATTATTTACATTAGTAACAAACTGGAATGCCTAAACAAATTACAATACAATCATACAACACAGATTATTAGTTCTTTAGATGTTAATAATCACAAATAATTTTCATTATACAGAAAGATACTCATGTTTTTTAATGTTTTAGAAAGAGTGGGTCAGGCTGAGGATATAGCCCAGTGGCACAAGCACCTGCCTGGCAAGTACAAGGAAGGTCCCTAATTCAATCCCCAGTACCACAAAAAAATGAAAAAGAGTGGGACAAAACCCTGTATATTTGGTTAACTATGTAAAATTTAAATTATATATAGAGAAGGGGCTGGGGAGATAGCTCCATGGCACAAGTGCCTGCCTGGCAAGTGCAAGGTCATGAGTTCAAACCCCCCCAAAAAAAATCTTCAGTAAATTACATATAGAGAAAAGATATGGAATACCAAAACAGGTTAAGGCAAGATATACAGTTACTGACATCACAATGTGCTTTTTGTTTGCTACTTTACCTTTTCTTTTCTGTATTTATTAATTTTTGTTTGGATTGGGGGGGGTGTTTTATTTGTCTTTTGGGTAGAGGGTTGTTTGCTTGTTTGTTTTTGAGACGGGGTCTACTCTGTATTCTAAGCTAGCCCGTATCCTGTAGCCCAGCCTAGAGAAATTCATTGCCCTGCTGCCTCAGACTCCCGAGTACTAGAATCACAAACTTGTGCCACCTTCACTGAATTGCATTTACTAATTGCTTCCCATATCACTTTTTCATTTCTTTAAAGACAACTCACTGCCGGGTGTGGTGGCTCACGCCTGTAATCCCAGCACTCGGGAGGCTGAGGCAGGAGGATCGGTGTGAGTTCGAGACTAGCCTGGGCTACAAAAGTGAGCTCAGGACCAGCCTGAACTGCATAGCGAGACCCTGTCTCAAAAAGACAAAAAAGACAAAAAAATAAAAAAAATAAAAAAATAAAGACAACTCACTGTAGGTTTAATTTGCAACTCTAATGGCTGATGCTGTTGAGTATCTCTTCCTGTGTTGTGCTGTCTGCACATCCTCTTTGGCAAAACATCTCTGTATGTCTTTTTTTTTTTTTTTTTTTTTTTTTTTTTTTTTTTTTTTTACTTTTTTCTTTTTTTTTTTTTTTGCGGGACCGGGGTTTGAACTCATGACCTTGCACTTGCCAGGCAGGCACCTGTACCACAGAGCTATCTCCCCAGCCCCTTGTGGCCATTTTTAACTGACCTATCCAGCATTTTTTTCCTATTGAGTTTGCAGTTCTTTACATTTTCTAGATACAGTCATCCTTTAGTACCTGCAGGACATAGACACTGTTATGGTTTATGTCTAGTTGTCCCCCCAAAGACTCATGCAATCATGGGGCAGGGACTTCTAGAGTTTGAGACTTGCCTCATGATTCCTGGGATTATGTGTTTTAGTACTGATGGGATTATGGGTCTGAGTACTGCTGGAACTAGGGTGTAGCCTAAGGTGGATAGGCTGAGGCGGAGAGCCTGAATGTACTATAAAGAGAGACAGAGACAGACTCACGCTGTTGCTCTGCCGCTCTGATTGGTCCATTGCCTCTGTCGCCATTGTTGCTGTTCCACCACTACGAACTGGATCTCTCTGCCCTGTTCCACTCAGCCTTAGGCCAACCGTACATGGTCTGAGACCTTCAGGAACTATGACCTAAATAAACCTTTGCTTCCTTCATTTTGGGTGTTGGGCAAAATGTCCCAGCAATGAGAGAAAAGTAACTAAGACAGACTCTTACACATCACAACCACCAAAGTCTAAGGAAACTCCAGTCTCTTACTGAAGAGATTCTAAAATGGCATAGTATCTGCACACAACCGGTTATGGTTGGGTCTAGATGTCCCCTCAAACGTTCAAGCAATCACACGGTGTGGTGCTGGGCTCAAGGCTATGTGACTATTAAGTTGGTCCACTGACTGGCTTGCCACAGTTCTGGGAGTGGATAATGAAAGGCCCTCTGTGGTGTGAGCACTGCCCTGCCCCAGAGGCATATGGCCCCGATAGAGTAAGATAATGCACAGCAAGACTGCTGCTGGGGTCACTTGCTGCTCGCTGCTTGCTGCATTCTGCCTGCCCTGCTCTGCCATGACCTGTTTCTCCTCTGAGATGCCCCTCACCACACCACCCGGCCTTGCAGCCAGGCAACTATGGACTGAAACCTCTACAAACAGCCAAAATAAATCTTTCCTCTTTCAACTTTTGAGCACTGGACATTTCGTCCAGCAACAAAAGAGCACCTAGAACAGAACCTATGCAAATCCTCCCATAAATTTTAAATCTTCTCTAACTTCTATTAATTTAAGATGCCATAACTGTTGAGCAAAGAGTTGTTGTGCAATATTGTGTAGGAAATAATGACAAGAAGCTGATACTCAGTTCAGACTGAGCCCCCTCTTCTTACACAACTACATAGTTCAGACTGAACTTGAACTCACAACAATCATCCTGCATTATAACTATGTGACATTATACCTGTTTTTCCCCAAGTTCAATCTACACTTAACTGAGCCAATTTGTAGATGGAGAACTCACAGATCCTGGTGGGACAACTTCACTAGTCTTTCCCTGAATACGTCTGTCATTCACCGTACTTTCTCCAAGGCTTTACATGTCTTCTCATCTTTTCAACACAGCCTGCATCCGAGCAATTTTTCCTTAATTTTTAGTTTCATGAAGCCAAATTTAGTAATTTTTCCTTTCATGGAATGTATTTTTGGTTTCAGTTCTAACAATTCTTTGCCTAAATCATTCTTGCAGAAAGTTATCTATAAGTATTAATTGCTTGGCTATAAAAATAATCTTCTTTAGTTTTAAACTGACAACCTGGATAACTTGAACAAATGGGTTGTCAAATGCAATAATAACAGAGATCATACCATATAGTGCTTATATTTTTAGTGGGCATGGCACACAATAAAAAAACAAACCTTTCCAGGCTGGTGGACTGCTTGCTTGCAGTGCATGTGCAAAGCCTCTGATTTGATGACCACCATGGAAAAGAAACAAACAAAAATGGCTGTTATTTCAGTCATTTTTATGGCTGGTGAGACAGCTCAGCGACCTAAAGCACCTGCCTTGGAAACTTCTGGCAACCATGGGAACCGTTCAATCAGCAGCACCATATGCTGCACCAGCCCCATCCCCAGAACAGGCTGAGCGGGCCATAACACAAATAAATGAATGAGGTTTAAAAAAAATAAAATTTTTAAAAATTAAAAATAAAAATAGGAGCCCGGCAGAATGGTTCAGTGGTCTAAAGTGCCTGCTTAGGAAAAGTTAGGTGGCTGCAGGGACCACAGTTCGATCCCCGGCACCACATGCTGCACCAGCCCTGCCCTCAGGGCAGGCTGAGCCGGCCACAAAAAATAAATAAATAAATAAACAAAAGTTCTGAAACAAGAAAAATAAATAAATAAAATAAATAAAAATAAAAAATAAAAATAAATCATTTTTATATGAGATCCTGCATAGATTTTTAAAGCAGATATCCAAGAGCCTAGCCAGGTATGGGGACAGAGGGAGGGAGGGAGGGAGGGAGGGGAAGGGGCGAGGGGAGGTAAAGAAAGAAATGTAACTGGATGTGATGGTGTACACCTGTAATCCTAGCACTTGGAAGGCTGAGACAGAAGGATCATTGAGAGTTCAAGACCAGACTAGGCTACAAAGTGAGCTCAAGGCCAGTCTGTCTCAAAAAATAAATAAATAAGCTTTAATCATTTCAATGTGAATTAAAATGAGCTATAGTTAGGTATGATAGTTACTTATAATCTATAAAGATTGTTCTCCAGTTCTCAAATGTCTCAATCAAATAATATTTTCTTCTTCCACTAGATAGAAGAAGCCTAGCTGAAAAGGAAGAAACACTCCTTTCACATTATATAACATCAAAAGACCTAAGACAGAACAATAATATTAATAATAGTAATTACTTGTCTACTTTTTTATAGATTCTTTCTGGAACTGTTCCACTGGCAAAGATTCAACTCGGGGTCTGATGGAAGAATTTAAAATATTCTCTCTCCCATAACTACCACAAAGATAGATGGGAGAAGGCCTTTGCAATCACTTATGTTCCTTTAATTGTTTTAAATGTACAACTATTATTAATGTAATAATAAAGGTATATATCAATATGATATATGACAATATTAATACAATGGAGGCAATCTACAGGCAACCACACCAAGGTAAGATTAGCTTACCTTGTGCAGAAATAGTAATAAGACTTTTCCTCCATTTCTATCTGTTTGCAGAATATAAAATTTTTTAGCATTTAATTCACTTTTTAGTATGCCTTTAAATAAGTCTGTCAGAATATGAAATTTGTACAGTAATAGAGGTAAGAAAAGCTAAAGCAAAAAAAAAAGTAGGTCTCACAAACACTATTAACTAAATGTAGTGTAAGTACCTTATTGTGCTCAACAGACAAGCATGAAAGGTTAAGAAGATCCCAACATGACTCACATTATAAATTTTATTAGGGCATAGTCCCTCACATTTCAAGTTTCACAGTAATTTATAACTACAATAGTGAGTCCCAGAATTTCTTCTTCTATCTGTGAAACTTCTTGGCTATCTAAAGGCAAACTCTACTGTAAATAATTCCAATTACACTGGTTGAGCTGGGCATGGTGGTGCTCGCCTGTGATGCTGGCACTCAGGAAGCTGAAGCAGGAGGATCCCTGAGTTTGAGATTAGCCAGGGCTACTGTTACAATTTGTATCTAGTTGTTCCCCCAAAGCCCCATGCAGTCATGGGGTAGGGATTTCTAGAGTTTGAGATTAACTCATGATCCACTGGGATTATGGGGTCTTAATAGTGCTGGGATTATGGGTGTGAGTGCTACACCCAGCCTGGGAAGATACCCTGAATGTAACATAAATGAGACAGAAACACTTCTCTCTGTGGCCATTACTGTTGCTACTCCTCCATTCTAGGCTTGCTCTTTGCCACCACCATGAAAGGCTGCCCACTGCCATGTGCCAGTTAGCCTTGCAGCCAGCTGAGTATGGACTGAAACGTCCAGTAAGTGGGGGCTAAATAAACGTTCCCTTCCTTCATTTTGGGTGTTGGATATTTGTACCAGCAGTGAGAGAAGAGTAACTGAAATAGCTACAAAGTGAGGTCAGAACTGCATAGTGAGACCCTGTCTCAAAAAAACAAACAAACAAAAAAAGCACTGGTTGACAGACAGAAGCAGGCAAACAAATGGGCGATAAAATGGTTTTTCATGACAAATAATACTTTCTAAAACACAATGAAAATTTCAATTAGCTGAGAAATATACTAAACTAGCAATCCAAATTCAACAAGTATTGGGAGCTGGGGAGATAGCTCAGTGGAATAAGTACTTGCCTGGCAAGCACAAGGTCCTGAGTTTGACCACTGGTACCACCACAAAAAAAAAAAAAAGCTGGGCGTGGTGGCGCACGCCTGTAATCCCAGCACTCAGGGGGCTGAGGCAGGAGGACTGACGCGAGTTCGAGACCAGCCTGGGCTACAAAGGTGAGCTCAAGGCCAGCCTGAACTGCATAGCGAGACCCTGTCTCAAAAAGGCAAAAAAAAAAAAAAAAAAAAAAAAAAAAAAAAAAAAAAAAAAAAAAAAAAAAAAAAAAAAAAAAAAAAAAAAAAAAAAAAAAAAAAAAAAAAAAAAAAAAAAAAAAAAAAAAAAAAAAAAAAAAAAAAAAAAAAAAAAAAAAAAAAA
>PVJA010017946.1:0-26633 GCA_004027025.1 Myocastor coypus | reverse complement strand
AATTTCCTCCTACTTCATTTTAAAGCTTATAGATCACACTAACCTGAGTTAAAGCAATAGAAATAAGCTCACTGGTTGAGAACACTAGGTTGGAGCCCGGCTTGGTACTTACTGAGTTTTGTATTAGCTACTTAATTCATTGTGCCGCAGATTAGTTTATTTTTAAAACAGATAAAAGTACTACCTTCAGGGCCAGGAAGATAGCTCTGTGGCACAAGTGCCTGCCTAGCAAGTGCAATGTTGTGTTGTGAGTTCAAACTCCAGTCCCCCCCGCAAAAAAAAAAAAAACATAAAAATACTACCTTCAACACAGAGTCATGGAAATAATACCAAGGGTCTAGAATGGGCACAGGTTACTCATGCTTGTAATCCCAGCTACTTATAAGGCAGAAGTAGGTACTGCAGATTTGAGGTTGGCCTTGGCAGTTTAACAAGATCCCATCTCAAGTTAAAAAAAAAAAAAAATTTAAAAGTGCACCACATGTTGTGCCAGCCCAGCCCCCAGGCATGCTGAGCTGGCCACTGAAACCAGGCATGGTGGCACATGCTGATAATCCTAGCACTGGGGAGGCTAAAAACAGGAGAATCAGGAGTCTGAGCTGCATAGCAAGACCCTGCACAAAATACATTACAAAAGAAAAATTAAAAGGGCTGATGATATAGCTCAGCGCTGCCTAGTTTCAATTCTTAGTACTTCAAAAAAGGGAGTGTGGGAGGAGTTGTTCTAATACTCAAAAATGTTAATAAACTTTGCTACCATTGCTAATCAAAGTATTTTTTAATTGTTACATTTGCAAGTACTTTTCTATGAGAATTTGCTCATTTTGCACAACCAAAGCAAAGTGCAAAAGTGATACAGATTCTCTGAGCACAGGTAACTTAACTCTTTCCATGTTTATCAAAATTAGTTTACGTGGGGCCCGGCAGGATGGCTCAGTGGTCTAAGGTGCCTGCAGGCAGCTGCAGGGACCACAGTTGGATCCCTGGCACCACATGGTGTGCCAGCCCTGCCCGCAGGGCAGGCTGAGCCAGCCATAAAAATAAATAAACAAACAAACAAAAGTTCTGAAACAAGAAAAAATAAATAAATAAAATTTTTTTAAAAAACAAAATTAGTTTACATACTGATATTCATTAAAATGCATTAAACTTATAAAGCAGATGTACACAATCTGCTTTTAACAGTTTTACACTGAATGGCTTTAGAAGAAAATTTCACTTGGAAACCTCCAATTAGTGAAAAGAGCTCAAAACATAAATTTTCACTATAAAATATTATTTGAGAAACTAACACAATCAAAAGTGGTCTTACCCTAACTCAAATACCTAACACAGGTGATAGTGTGACCTTGCCCAATCTGCAAAAAGAAGACCACCAGGCAAGGAAGATAGCTCAGCAGCTTAAGCACCTGCCATAAGGTCCTGAGTTCAAACCCTAGTACCACCCCCTCAAAAAAAAGAGGCTACAAGGTAACTGTGTTTGCAGATACTATATAAGAATATTTCAAAAAAGAAGTTCTGAAACAAGGTCAATGAATTATTTTTAGCTCTATATCAATAACAAAAGCAAAGACCGCAGATATAGCTCAGTGGTACAGAACCTGGCTGGCAAGTGCACGGTCCTGAGTTCAATTCCTGGTACAAAAAAAGGAACACAAGCAAAATACTAAAGAAATGTGAAACTGGCACATAAGAGAATTCTTTTCAGTGAGACAACAGAAATAGCAAAGAACAGTGTAAAATTAAAAGATAAAAATAGAAACTAAATATTGGCATAATTTACATTTTTTATTAAAAACTAAGCCTGTAATCCTAGCACTTAGAGAGGCTTACGAACGAAATTGTAAATTTGAGTCCAACCTGGCAACTTAGCAAGATACTACCTTAAAAAAAAAACAAAAAACAAAAAGGACAAGGGATATAGTTCAGTGCAAAGGCCCTGGGTTTAGTCCTCAGTGCAGGACTAAATAAATCACCACCATGCATAGCATACGTGTGCACTTTCCAAAAACCCAACATTCTTCCTTTTGCAGTAAGATAGAAATAAATTGTTTTGGGCTGGCCAAGTAGCTCAGCAGATTAGAGTACCTGCCCCACCAAGTTGTGCCAGGGCTGAGCAGGCCCCACCCCTGCAGCAGGCTGAGAGGCTGGGTGTGGTGGCCTACACCTGTAATCCTAGCTCTTGGAGGGCTATAAACAGGTGGATCACTATCAGTCCCCAATCAAGTAGTAAGACCCTGATCACCCTATAAACCCTTCCCTAAAAAAATTAATTAAAAAAAAAGAAATTGTTTTAAACAATGCTAAACCAGGTAAAATTTCTCAAAATAACATAATAAATATGTTGGGCTGGTGAGATAACTCAGTGGTCTAAGCACAAGGAACTGGGGGGGGGGGTTGTTTTTGTTTTTTGTTTGTTTGTTTGTTTTCATGGCCGGCTCAGCCTGCCCTGAGGGCAGGGCTGGCACAGCATGTGGTGCCTGGGATCGAACCACAGTCCCTGCAGCCGCCCAAGCTTTCCTAAGCAGGCACTTTAGAACACTGAGTCATCCCGCCAAGCCCCAAGGAACTGGGTTTGATTTTGGTAAAACATGCCGTGCTCAGCCGTAGAAGTCTGGGCACACCATGAGGACCCTAAAATCAGGTATGGTGGCATAAGCCTGTAATCCCAGTGCTGGGGAGGCTGAGACAGGAGGATCACTATGAGTCCAAGCTGCATAGTGAGACCCTGTACCAAATAAATAAATAAATATTTAAAGATAGGAAGATAGGTATCTTGTGCTTTCCTTAAAGTTGAGATATTGTGTCATAAAGAGCCGGGCATGGTGGCACACGCCTGTACTTGGCAGACTGAGGCAGAAGGATCAGTGTGAGTTCAAGACCAGCCTGCGCTACAAAAGTGAGCTCAAGGCCAGCATGACCTGCATTGTGAGACCCTGTCTCAAAAAGACAATAAACAAATAACCATAACAAAAGGAAATGCAGAAATATGAATGATACAAGGACAGCTCCCAGGTTTCTACAAAGATGTAAAGGGCCCACCACGGCTGTAGACACAGAACACAAGTCACATTCTTATTATACTTACAGTAGTCAAAGCTCTCAGAGAAATGTCTTAAAAATCAATGCAGGCCTGAAATGATAGTGCACACCTGTAATCCCCAATCTAGGGAAGTTGAGGCAGGAGGATTACAAGTTGGAGCCAGCCTGAACTTCACAGTAAGATCTAGTCACTATAAAACAAAACAGTGACTAATACACACTTGGGAGGCTGAAGCAGGAGGATCAGTGTGAGTTTGAGACCAGCCTGGGCCACAAAAATGAGCTCAAGGACAGCCTGAACTGCATGATGAGACCCTGTCTCAAAAAGACAAAAAAACTAATGCAGCCAGATGCAGTGATGAATTCCTGTAATCTTAGCACTCAGGAAATTGAGGCTGGAATATCCCAAACTGGAAGCCAGCCTGGACTACCTAATGAGTTCAAAATCAACTTGAGTAATATAGTGAGGAGGGGGGAGGGGACGGAACGGGATGGGACATGGGATGGGGAAGGGAGGGGAGGGGACAGGACAGGGCAGGACCAGACGACAAGCTGGGCATAGTGATGCACATCTGTAATCACAACACTTGGGAGGCTGAAGCAGGAGGACAGCCATGAATTCAAGGTCAGACTGAGCTAATAATCTTAATGGGCAAGATTTTTTTATAGGAAATAACTCAAAGTTTATATTTTCTCTGTAATTTGTCAAAGGGGAAAGACACTGAAAATCTAAACATACCCCCTTGAGGCTGGCCAAATAGCTCAGCAGATTAAAGCACAGGGGCCAAGGGTTCAATCCCCAGGCCCACTATGCTGGCACCTCCCTTAGGGTGCACTGAGACGAAATTGAGACTGGGAAGTGTAGCACACCTGTAATCCCAGCTCTTGGGAGGCCGTAAAGAGGGGGATCACTATGAGTCCAATCTAGGAGTGAGACAGACCCTGAACACCCAGTGTAGGCCCTTCCCTAAAAATACAAAAAAAATAAATAAGGCCTCTTCAAGAACTCAGGATTGGGGGGGGAGGCGAATAGTTCCTTAGTTTTAGACTTTTTTCCTCCAGTAAAAATAAAAATATTTATTGTAATTATCCCATCACAATTTTATTATTTGTTCTCTGAGATGAGGTGGTTGAGGCTGGCCTTGGTCTAATGACGCTGGCTCTGCCTACCTCTCCCTCCCAGGTGCTGAGGTCACAGGTGTGTCTACAGGTGTGCTGCCACCAGCACACATGGCCCACCCCACACACCCACAGCTGTGGTCTGTCAGTTTATGTTAACCTGACTGTCAGTTTCTCCAGAACGGATATGTGTCACCAAGTCAAAGCCAGCAAGAAAAATTCATTAAATAACTAGCAAAGCAGGGCTTCCAATTGGACAGTAGAAAAAAAAGTGACTCAGATAAAAATTGGGATGCTCATAATTTCAACCTTTGGGGTTGTACTCTGCCTCTAAACTATAATCACAGCCTTGAAGCTAATATGAAATTCCTAATTAAAATTTAAAAAAAAAAAGAAGAACTTTTTGGACCAGGAGGTGTAGTTAAGTGGTAAAGCATATGCTTAGCATATATAGGGTCCAGGTTTAATTCCAACACACACACACACACACACACACACACACACTCAAACCCAACATTGAACCGATCAGGTCCTTCACTTCTAATGTTATAGCATAGCTACAGCAAAATCTGAATGTGTTTTGAATACTAACAATTATCATGCAAGATCTTACTTACATTTTGTTTATTTCCCTGGCCCTATGACTAACTACTGTATGATGTTTGTTGCCATTTGTAAAAATACTTAATGGTAGAAGTTAAGCTTAAATAAAGAATACTGCTATTTCTTCCCAAGAAACTACTTAAGGTATGCATTAAAAAAAAAAAAAAAAAAGCTGTGGTCAGGGGCTTGCGTGGTAGCTCAGTTGTTTAAAGCGCCCCCTTTGGCAAACTCCATCAGGCACACGGGACTGGGATTTGATCCCCAGCTCCACATGCAGCACTAGACCTAACCACAAGACAGTCTGAGCCAGCCAAAAAAAAAAAAAAAAAAAACCACCTCTTTCTCAGAGAAAACTGTGGTACCTATCGGTACTGAGAATCTTGGTTGTCTCTGTTGGGGGTGGGGACCATGGGGAAGAAGACCACAACATATTTATCAAGGCCAGACACAAACAGCATGGCCAGAAAAACTTAAAACATTCCATGGGGGTTGGCAGGATGGCTCAGCAGTCTAAAGCACCTGCTTAGGAAAGCTTAGGCAGCCGCAGGGACGGAGGTTCGATCCCCAGCACCACATGCTGCACCAGCCCCACCCTCAGGGCAAGCTGAGCCGGCCATTAAAAAAATAAAACAAACAAAAAAAAAACATTCCATGAGTTCTTATGGAATATTAATAATGATAATTAAGAAGCTGGGGTGGGGGAAGCTGGGGCTGGGGATATGGCTCAGAGGTATAGTGCTTGTCTAGCATGTGCAAGGTCCTAAGTTTGTTCCCCAGGACCACCAAAAAATAAAAAGCAACAAAAAAATCTTTCCAAGATCAATCTAGGGAAAAATCAAGAGTCACTGTATCTGTGTAATACACAACAGCCTTTGCCCTCAAGCAGTTTACATGAACAATAAAAGCCAACTACAAAGATATCATAAAGCAAATCAAGATTAATGACCACATGATTCAGAGACAATTGGGCTATTTGAGTTCAAAGGAGGGAATGATCAGCAAGAACTAGAATAAGCTGAGAAAGTTAGCTTCAAAGCAGTTTGTCAGGTATGAGTGGTAGGGTTTAGGATAAGGGACAGCAAGGACAGGGTTATATACTCCTGTCCTGGTCCTGACTTTCTCCAAAAAGTATGAACTGACACCTTTTATCTGCATTAAAAAATGAATATTAATAACATAGGAAAATATATGGCAATTTCAGATTCCTGCCACTTCCAAACCTAAACAGGGTAAAACAAATCTTGGTAACTCAGCTTAGGACCAGCAGCTGCAAATGCAAATTCTGGCTAAACAAAACAATGACTAGCTTGAATTCGCCTCTGCTGCAAGTGGGGTAATTACCCTAGATGCAGAGAAATCTTGCAAGGGAGGTAAGGAGAGGGGGGCAGGAACAAAAACAAAGAAAGAAAGGGTGAAAGAGGCACCTCAGTTTACAAGTTCTTAATTTTCCATGATTCTCATCACAATCCAAATCAAATTTCTCCAAAAAGTCAATATTGAACTTCACCAAGAACTCTGATATGGTTTGTGACCAATGTGGTTTGTGAGCAGTAATGTGGGAAGAATTAAGTCCGTAAACCATGGTACAGCATACATTCAACAGAACCACCACACAGCCAATGACTCAAAGGCTGGTTTCCCTGCCAAGAAACAAGTTCATACCTATGCTAAACATCTTTCATCTAAATTTTTCACATGGTTTTTTTAACGTTGAACACATCAAGAAATCACAAAATCATACCACATCAAAAGTTTTGGAAAGTTCTGATGTTTCTTTTTTGTTGTGTTCTGGGGCAAAGAACTATTTTGTCTTATTCCTGAGTCAAAAGACAGTAAAAACCTTTGCCAGAACCACTTACCCCATGTATGTTAATTTACATATCAGACTCTATTTTTAAAAGCAAAAGTATCCCGCCTGAGGACTGTGTAAGGTGACTGACCTCGCTTGCCCTAAGGACAACCTTCTCTCCTCTCACAAGCACCATCTTCCTGTTTTCTCAGCCTCATCTGAACCCACTCAACCAAACAAAGAACCACTCAAAATTTCACAGAAAACCAATGTAATCACTTATGATGGCTTTAGCCTAGAATGAACTAGTAGACTCTTTATTTGCATGACTCTTTTTTTGCTAATACTCTCATATTTCTTCTGTAGAGAGGACCCAAAGCTAAGGGTCTTCAAAGGACTGCATTCACGCAGGAACTCTCAGACCAGAATCGCCCTGGCCCACACTGGAACTTACAGGAATTCTCAGCACAGAACGGAGCCTGGCTTGAAAGTATGCATGAGAAATGGCACAATTAAAAAAAGGGGAGGCAACTTATTTGCAAATTAAAGGATATCTACATCTTTCCTACAAGCATATAAAACAAAGCTCAACAGTGAGAAAAGATTCACAACAAAGGATGGCTGAGTCAGTCTTAACCAGTGTGCTAATTTTTTTTTTTTTTTTTTGTCTTTTTGTCTTTTTGAGACAGGGTCTCACTATGCAGTTGAGGCTGGCCTTGAGCTCACTTTTGTAGCCCAGGCTGGTCTCGAACTCGCAATGATCCTCCTGCCTCAGCCTCCCGAGTGCTGGGATTATAGGCGTGAGCCACCACGCCCGGCTCAGTGTGCTAATTAAAGTGGTGGCTATATCACAGACAACACAACATAAACAAAATTTAGCTGCACATCATAAAGGTATGTCTTCTAGTCTCATAATTTAATTTACATAGTGTTTTAATTTAGAGTTGTTCTGTTTTTGGTCTTCTTGAGGCAGGGTCTCCATGTGTAGTTGAGGCTGGCCTTGAACTCACTGTAGCTCAGGCTGGTATCAAACTTGAAACAATCCTGCCTCAGCCTCCCAAGTGCTGGGATTACAGGCATCCACCACCATGCTCAGTGATATTTTTTCCTTTAAAAAAACATTTTTAATTGTTTCAAAACATTACAAACATAGCAAGTTATAAGTGCTTATCCAAAGTGGTAATGAAAGCCCCTGCAATAACCATTCTCAATGACCACAGCCACAAGCTGAATACTATAGCTAATCTTACTTGTGGAAAGTATCACTGACTGAATAGAAAAATGTTAGTATTGGTGTTCCCATTTTAGTGTTAATTTATTTGCTGAGGAATAGAGAATAACCTGAATATTTGACTACCTTCCTCCCTACACTAGAAAAGAAAGTACTATGGGAAAAAAAGAAACTCAAAATGTATCTTTATCTTTAATATTTTAGCTGCTTACACTTCCAAGAGAAAAGGACATTTTAAAAAAAAAAGACAGGATAGGCCTCACTTCATGGCACATGCCTATAATGCTACCACTCCTAAGGACCAGGCAGGAGGATTGCTGTGAATTTGTGGCTCGGTTGGGCCACAAAGTGAGTTCAAGGTCAGCCTAAAATGTATAGTGAAGGGCCTGGAAGATAGCAGCTCAGTAGCATAAGCACTTGCCTGGCAAGCTCAGGGTCCTGAATTCAAGCCCCAGTACCGCAAAAAAAAAAAAAAAAAGTGAGACCCTGTCAAAGAAAAAAAGAGAAAAGTACATTTTTACAAACTAAAACTTACTGTATATTCTGAATAATGTTTGTTCATGACTTAATTCAGACTACAGGGCTCAGCAGTGCAGAGCCTGCCTGGCAAGCTCAAGGTCCCGAGTTTGATTCTCAGTACCAAAAAAACAAAAAAACAAACAAACAAACAAAAAAATCACCAGTACATCAGTACATCGGTCACTAAGGGCTTTCTGTGATTATTCTTTTTCTTCTGCTTTTTTTTTTTTTTTGGATACAGAGTCTCACTACATAGTTCAGACTTGTAGTGATCCTCTTGTCTCAACCTCTCTAGTGCTGGGATTTCAGGCATGCACCACCAGGCCTGGTTTTGGGCAGCATGGCATGTAATGGTGCTGACCTTGTGCTTGCCAGGCGGGCACTCATGTCACTGAGCTATCTCCCCAGTCCTTTTTTAAAAGTTTTTGTAACAAGGTCTTACTATACATTCCAGATAGGCCTTGAACTCATCATGCAGCCTGGGTTGGCCTCTAGCTCACCGTGTTCTTCCTGCTACAGCTTCTTGAATACTGGGTTTAAGCACAAGTGCAACTACACCCAGCCACACAATGATCTTCTCTAATTTCACAAACAGTAAATAAATAGTATTATTGAGTGCAGTTTAGAATAATTATGAAATTTGTTCAAACTTCTAGCAAGTGAATGTAAAATGACAAGCCAGGTCTATATGACTCACAAGTCTGGCCCCAACACTATTCCTTCAATAAAGACAGCAACAGCTTCAAGCGCTGTGATGGGTGAAATACAGCTAAGCACATCTCTACACGCTCACCTACTATTCCTGCAACCACCCTAACTGTTCCTACTGAGAACCTATTACATGGCTAGAAGAATGTCAGCTTTGAGTATCAGGAGGGGGTGTCTTGCAACCTTAAATCACAGCTGATGGTTTCTTTTCCAAAACTTTGTGTGTGCATTCATCCATTCAGCTATTAAGCACAACCAGCCAGGAAGATAGCTCAGCACCATAAGCGCCTGCCTGGTAAGCTCAAGGTCTAATCCCTAGTATCACAGAAAAAAAAAAAAAAAAAAAAAAAAAACCAAGCATGTCTTCCAGGAGTACTAGATACTATGAAAGAGTAGAAGGTTGTTAGGTTCCAATACTGGCTCCATCACCTACTTCCTATATGACCCTGCTAAGTTTGCTACTTCTTACCACCAAGATCTGTAAACCACTTAGAACAGTGACTGGAACTTAGTAAACAAATGTTAACCAGTATCATTACTCTCTGTGAGGCAACAGTTAAACTAGGAACTACGAGCAATATGGCATGGTATTTGCTCTCCTGAATCTTCGACGTGTGTGAAATTATCATCAGCCACTCTGCAAACAGCACTACTGGTGACTAAAATAATACTACAGATGTGCTGAGACATGCTAAAAGATTACTTTTGGCATACAAATTAGGGAGTTTCAGGATGAGGTCCCGAGTAGGACTATAATATGAAAATGAAAGGGGCCGGGGAGATAGCTCAGGGGCACATGTGCCTGCCTGGCAAGCACAAGGTCCTGAGTTTGATCCCTGGTTCCTCAAAAAAAAGGAAAAAAGAAAATAAAGAATATTACAAATACAGAATATATACTGGTGGACAGTAAAGAAAAAAAGTGCAGGAGAAGAATGCAGAACAGATTAGGGGCAACTCAAACAAGAAAGCAAACGATTCAAATAAAGAATGATGATATAAATATCATGGTCATCATTTTATACATAGAAGAGTATTTAAAACGTATCAACATAGGGCCAGCGAGATAGCTCAGTGGTCTAAAGTGCCTGCTTAGGCAAACTCAGGCAACCACAGGGACCATGGTTCCATCCCCAGCACGACATGCTGCTCTAGCCTCACCACCAGGGCAGGCTGAGCCAGCCATAATAGACAGACAGATGGATGGACAGACAGATGGACAAGCAGGCCGGCCAGCCAGGGAGACGGCTCAGAGGAATAAGTGCTTGCCTGGCTAGCGCAAGGTCCTGAGTTCAATCCCTGGTCCCACCAAAAAAAAAAAAAAAAGGAAGAAAGAGAGACAGATGAAAAAAAAGTTCTAAAAAGTATTAAAAAATAAAATATATCAACATACTTTGATAAGTGTACATCATGAAGTAGTATATATTCAAGCAAATTAACATATCCATCATTTCACATATTTCTCTGTTCTAACCTTCCTTTCCTTTTTTTTTTAGTACTGGGTATCAAACTCAGGACCTTATCCTTACCAGGCAGGCACTTATGCCACAGAGCTATCTCCCCAGCCCCTCAACCTTCCTTTTCACCAAGCGTACCTATAAATCTACTCTCCTAGCAAAAATACAGTGAAAAACAGGAACTGTAGGTTGCCTTCCTCTTGTACATTATATCTCTAGAACTTTATATTTTTAGTCATAAGCAGACATTAATAGTCTCCCAAGTGGAAAACACAGATGGAAACAAGAAAATAGGAAAATGCTACTTGAGGAAAATAAGAGAGCAGAAGCTCAGGCAGCACAGCAAGGTGTCAGGAGGCAAGGGCTGCAGCTCACACAGGCGTAGCGCCCGCTTTTCTCAAGCTGTACACCCAACAAATACATTTTAGAAAACTACATGCCCCGAATCACCTAGCCCTCTGGACAGGTTTGAGTTCTTTGTGGGTTTTTGTCTGGTTTTTCCCCACAATGATATTTTAAGACATCTCAGATCCTATAGTAGAGAAACATAACATTTACCTCATAAGCTCCTAAATTTAATTATTTTTTTAAAAAAAAAGCGTTTCCTCCTGGAACATACAGTTAAGCATTGGGGAGAAGAAGGAAAAGTATGATGCCCATATGCAATAAGAAAGGAGGTATCATACAGTTCTACGTAACCTTTTTCAGAAAGATTTTTCAGAGATTACAGACAACTCTGGAAGTCTCATTTTGTTTCATCCTCAGTGGAAAAGAGGGGGGAAAACCCTAAAGAAATCCAATGCATGAATAGTTAGTTTTCTACTTGACCACAAAACTTTTCTTCGCAGAGAAAAGAATTTTCTTACTGATCAAAGAATTTTCCTTACTGATCAAAAAGACTGGTATTGGGCCGGCGAGATGGCTCAGCGATCTAAAGAGCCTGTTTAGGCAAAGAGAGACTGGTGCAGTGCATCTGCCTTCACCTTACTTTTTTTTTATCTTTTCTTTTTAATTTACCATTTTCCATTCTTTATCATACCACTTATATGAAATTTTCCCTTTATTGGCCCACTCTGGTCAATGTACTCACAACTTATTTCTACCAGCTCCCTGTTCAAATTATTAATCTTAGCTCATACTCTCATTTGATCTGTTTGATTTTACTAGATAAAATGTGAAATATATTTTTTTTCTTTTTTTCTTTTTTTTTTGTCTTTTTGAGACAAAAAGTGCAGTTCAGGCTAGCCTATGCAGTTCAGGCTAGCCTTGAGCTCACTTTTGTAGCCCAGGCTGGTCTCAAACTCGCACTGATCCTCCTGCCTCAGCCTCCCAAGTGCTGGGATTACAGGCGTGCGCCACCACGCCCGGCTCAAAATGTGAAATATATTAACAAATATATTTACAGGCTATGAAAGAAAACACAAGGACTTATGGAACGTTATTAGAATATCAATGATGGTCAGAAAATATCAATTCCAAGCTAAGTCAAAGATGTTTGATATTCAGAAAGCCAGTGATGATAAGCTCAAGTACCTATGTTATAGAGTAATAGTATCACAGAGCTTTTCTGGTGGAGGGTTGAGAATGTAAGTTAACAGACCAAAAATTGGAGAAAAAGAAGGGCTATGAGGATAGCCAATATTTTGGCCCTAGCCCTTCAAGGTCAGTAAGGACTCGGGATATAAGAGAACCTGTGTTGTAATATCCTATACCTCAGTGGTGTCTCAAATTTTCTGGTCAAGGAGATTATGGGACCTCAGAGGAAAGGGATAAATGAACTATAGTGCATCTACGGACAGTCACCCAGAGAAAAACATTCTCTCAGGCTTTCACAGAAAGCAAACTGGCCAAGCAACGGCCGTGACTTGTCCCGAAGTCTGACGCTAACAACAGTTCTACAAAGTACTGTATATGGTCCCAAACTTAATCCTGAGGGGATCTGACCTTGGAAGATACAAGAAAATGAATGTTTTGTTATACAGGTCTTGCTCTGACTTGCCCTTGATCACCCAGCCAAAAAAAAAAAAAAAAAAAAAAAGCTTAATTACAACACATGAAATGCAGAACTAGATTGATGAGATGAGCTGTAGGAGGCTTGGATCAACAGCCTCCAACATTGCAAGCTTCACTGGTGGCCCACTGCAATTGTAGAACATTGGACTGTATATGCATCTGCTTCCTCTTAGTTCAAAAGAGAAGAATTTTCTTTTCTTTTCTTTCTTTTTTTTTTTCTTCCTTAGCAACATCAATAGGAAGGTGGGTCATGCCCACACACTGTGCTCTGTAGAACTACTGTGAAGACAATATGCAATGTGTCAACTGTTAAAAAGGGGGAAAATAAAAAAAAAAAAGTAATGTTTATTGAAAGTGTTAATGTATAATTTTTTGATCAATCTTATATACCTATATCTATTAATCTAAACTGATCTGATGATGAAAATATGTAATATAACCATTGTTAAATTTAAATTAAAAAAAAGAGAACACAAGGACTTAATCACTACAGAGGCATCTTGCTACGTATCTACATGTGTTTGATTTTTAGAAGTTAGAGCGGGGAGATAGATCTGTGGCATAAGTGCCTGCCTGGCAAGTGCAAGGTTGTGAGTTCGAGGCCTGGTCTCACCAAGAAAAGAAAAAAAAAAAAAGAGCAATTAGTACTTCGCATTTGAAGTTCTTGAGACCCAGCACACACCTTTGCCAAAGTACCAACATCACAACCAGCAATACTCACAAAGCTAGCACAAATAAGGACAAGTAAAAGCAATGAGGATAAACTTTAAACACCCAGAAATGTTTACCTTTCGGTCTTTCCTCCATACTGACTAACAATGTTTTCAGTAAGCATTTCAGAGTTGGATCTTACTTGAACATGTGTAACCATCCTCATTAAGGAAAGCCAAATGGCTGAAATGCCGAAATGAATCGCTTGCTTAAAATAATTAATATCATTCTCTGTTAAACTAAGAATATGAAGAAACATATAAGACTCATTCAAGGATGGCACATAAGTACACTAATTAAGATAAATTTTAAAAATTGTTTACTTAGTAGCCGCCAAATTCTATAAGGAAAATAAATGTTGCTGCAATTATGTAGTTTTGTATCTCATTAGCTACCATCGTGGAAGATTACGTATTGTGCAACAATAATATCTGTTGAGCCAATAAAATCAAAAGCTACTGTCAGCAAGCTATATTTATATACCCTTTAGAACATTAAACCTCATACTTTTTTCTTTCAAATTTAGATACTGATCCCCACAAGTTCTCCCAAAACAGCCTCAATATTCAAATTACAATTTTTTGTGGGACAAGGGGGATCCTATTTGAGACAATGTTTCACTATGTAGCCTAGGCAGGCCTCCAGTTCATGACAATCCTGCCTCAACCACGTAAGAGCTGGGACTACAGGCATGCACCACCATGCCCAACTCAAAGTACAAATTATTTTTGGTCCATTTCCTTAACCTATGAAAATGGAGAACTAGAGTGGTTTTTGAGTCAGTAAAAACTCAGAAACACTTTAACTCCCACAGTGCCATAAAACAATTCTAGAGGAGCTGGGGAGATAGCTCAGTGGCACAAGCACCCACTTGGCAAGCACAAGGTAATGAGTTTGATCCCCAGTACCACAAAACAAACAAAGGAACAATTCTAGAGATCAAGGTTAAGGCAAATGTAACACTAAAAGAAAAGAAAATAGGGCAATTCCACATGACAATTCTCTTCTACTTTTTGCTTGTCAACATTAAAATCTGTACGTCATTATATAAACAAAAAATTATCGTGTTTATAGTAAAAGTTCAGTAATAAGCCTAGATGCTTAGCATCAACTCTCCATTGTGAGGTTTCAATAAAAACTTTTTTTGAATACTACAATTTACCTAAAAATAAGTAGCTCGTCTAATATTTAACTCATATAATTAAAGAGCAAAGGCACTATCATTATAAAACTGCATATGACAATTTTGTGGCAGTTTACAAAAGTGACTGAGCTCTACATAGTCCAACCACACATAGATAGCAACCATACCACACGGACAGCTTGAATATGACGAAGCTCACTTCTGCAGGATGAACATTAGCCTGAGCTGCTTAGCTGAAGAGCTGGTGTAGAACTAACTCTTGTAAAGTAGATTTGGGCTCCAAATCTACTTTACACTTTCTCTGGTTCTAAACTTTAGTTCATCTTGCAATCCCAAATCTTGTGTGAAGAAAATTATACTATAAATAATGTTTTATTGAGCTTTGTAACTTAAGCATTTAGTAGAATGTAATTAGGTTATGTGCTTAGTGGCACATAAATTCTTAATTTATATTTCATTGACATGAAGGTTACTATCATAAGACAATAGTTCTGGCTTAATAAAATACATATAGCAAATGACCATGGCAAAATTAGCAATATGAATTATTGAGTTGGATCAGAAGTCACATGCCCAACCAGGCATGGTGGAGCTTGCCGGTAATCCCAGCACTTGGGAGGTTGAGCAGAAAATCATGGGAGTTTCAGACCAGCTTGGGCTGCAAAGTGAGCTAAAGGGCAGCCTCAGCTGCACAGTGCGATCCTGTGCCAAAAAGACAAAAAACAAATAAAACTGTTCTGTTTCTTGAATCATTTTAAAGGATTATTTTTATTTACCATTTTATTTTTATATTATATACTAGATATAAAGAAATGCAAGTAGATAAAAAATTTTCTAATTGTAAAATTAAAATAAAATTATTTTTACCTGTTTATTTTTACTTTCTAAACTTTTTCTAGAAAGTGGGTGATAAACCCACTAAAATTCTGGGGGGTTTTTTGGCTGGCTCAGACTGCCTTAAGGGTCTGTCAGGTAAAGCTCGTGGAGCTGGGGATCGAACCCTGGTCCCCTGCACCTGAATGTGTTTGCCCAAGCAGGGGCTTAAACTACTGAGCTAAGCCACAGGCCCAGCCACTAAAATTCTTGTAAAGGAGTTTAGAGTTTATAAAAACTCATTTTGGTAACCATAGTAGACCTATATACCATTTTAATTCTATACATAACAAGGCATAGTATCTCTATACTGTAATTCTTGCTTAGACAAGACTGAGTCCCAGTGACTAAATTTTAATTATGACTCATTCAGACAAGCCAAGACATACAACTAAACAAAAAGCAAACTGCTGAGTTAGAGATGTAATGATAGAAAAATAGAACATATTCAGGCAAGAAATAGTGTTTCCCTCCTTGGCATCAAAAAACACCAAGCCTGCTGATTTTAGAGATGGAGTTCTTCATTCTAAATTTTTTGTCAATTAAAACAAAAAGTTTAAAACTTGAATGTCCTGACTGGGGATGTGGTTTGATGGAACAACAGATGTTTACCACAGAGAAGGCGCAGAGTTCAATTCCTAGCACCCTAAACCACAACAGAATACTTTAGGGGCTAACCTAAGTTTCTAGATAAAGAATGAAAGCCAGGCCGGGCGTGGTGGCTCACTCCTGTAATCCCAGCACTCGGGAGGCTGAGGCAGGAGGATTGGTGCGAGTTCGAGACCAGGCTGGGCTACAAAGGTGAGCTCAAGGCCAGCCTCAACTGCATAGCAAGACCCTGTCTCAAAAAGACAAAAAAAAAAAAGAATGAAAGCCAGGCAAACCATCTAATACCAACACTAACAAATGACAATGATGTCTGAAAATCAGCCACAGAATTTATTCAGTTACCTTTCTTGGCCTAAAACAATAGAAACAGGTCTCAAGACCAAACACAGAAGCTCAAGACTGGCTAAACAGATCACTGTTGCAAAGTTAAATTACCACATACTAATTTTGCTCATTTCATCATTCTTAGCCTCCAGAGGTCCAAAACAGAAGCAAAGTCTCCCACTGTAAAAACTGTTTAAAGAAGGCTTGTCAATATATAACCAAATCTCTGTTTGCTGACGGTCAAAGCCTCTATTCACCAGCCAAGGGACTGCCAAGCATCAGAGCTGCAGGTGGCACCCGCCCCTCTGCCTCCTGACTCCACACTGGTCTGTAGTTATTCTGGTACTACAAGAGTATCAGTTTCATAATCTAAGCCGCATAAGCCCCCAGGAAGGCCATTCTGGTGGAACTACTCCAGAGTTTCACTTGAGCTCCATAAAGAAGCTAACAGGCCTCGTTCATGACAAGAGCAAAACGTAACTGCCCTAATAGTTTCCATCTCTGACCTATAAAAACAAAAGCCTGTACCTGTCTGCAGTCCATGAGCCATTTTCCTATGCTGCTAGAACAATGTGAAAATGTGGCTTTCACTAAAGTCACGAGGAGGGGCAGCTAAACTTGGAATTTTAATTATTCTGATTCTCTAAGTTCTCTTTGCCTTCTCCCTCCCTCTCTCCTTTTGTCTCTCTTCCTCTTCCCCCTCCCCTCTTCCCTCTCTTTTTCTCCCATTCCTCCCTTTCTTTCCCTCAATAAAAAGGACAATAATGAGATCCATGGCCTTAATACAGAGTGACACCGTCTTAATCACTCTTCAGATCTGCAAATAAGTGTTACGCTATTCTCCACATATTAAGCAGTCTGCTCCCTTATTTTGGTATCTATCTCTGAAAGTATACACCTCTAGCTATAAAGCTAACATACTGTACAAAAACTGATGAACTCAGCTGATGGACTCCAAATTTCATAGGTACAAAATCATACACAGTGCTGGGGATCAAATCTACATAAGCTACATCCCCAGCCCCATAAGCTTTTCTTACATAAGGAAACTAAAATGGCACATGGCACATGGTAGTCTCAGGACAAGAATTAGAGCACCCGGCTGCCAGCCTTATGCTCATGGAAGCTAGGCAAAGAAAGCCCTACTACTTGTCAGTGATAACTTCAGTGAGTATTTTTCTTATCCATTTTTTAAATATATAATCCCTCTCTGTCCTACACAGTAGCTAATGTGACAACAGGCATATAGCTGTCACTATTTAAGCATTTAACACACATGGTACAACACTGAGCATGTCCACATTAAAAGCAAAATATCAGGCCCTGCAGGATGGCTCACTGGTCTAAAGCAACCGCTTTGGAAAGCTTAGGTGGCTGCAGGGACAGCGGTTCAATCCCCAGCACCACATGCTGTGCCAGCCCTGCCCTCAAGGTAGGCTGAGTCAGCCATAAAAATGAATAAACAAACAAAAGTTCTGAAACAACAAAAAAAAAAACTTTAAAAAAAAAAAAAAAAAAAAAAAAAAAAAAAAAAAAAAAAAAAAAAAAAAAAAAAAAAAAAAAAAAAAAAAAAAAAAAAAAAAAAAAAAAAAAAAAAAAAAAAAAAAAAAAAAAAAAAAAAGCAAAATATCGGGGCTGGCAAGATAACTTGGCATTCTAAAGTGCCTGCTTCAGGAACTACGGTTCTATCCCTGGCACCATATGCTACATGAGCCCCATCCCCAGGGCAGGCTAAACTGGCCATAACATAAATAAATAAAGTTAAAAAAAAAAAAAAGCAAAACATCATGAAACAATGCACACTTTATTTTAACCAAACTATGCAGATAGCTCCTACTTCACCATTCAATCAGGAGTTATTTGAAGGCAGAAATTACTGCTTCATAATCTTAATACCCTTGGCTGGGCGTGGTGGCTCACGCCTGTAATCCCAGCACTGGGGAGGCTGAGGCAGGAGGATCGGTGCGAGTTCGAGACCAGCCTGGGCTACAAAAGTGAGCTCAGGACCAGCTTCAACTGCATAGCGAGACCCTGTCTCAAAAAGACAAAAAAAAAAAATAATAATAATCTTAATACCCTTTACAATACTATCAGTCTTAACAAAAAGGTTTTTTGTGGGGAGGGGCTTTCAGGTTAGCTCAGTGGTTTAAGCACCTGCTTGGGCAATCCCAGTCAGGCACAGGGGATGGCAGTTTGATCCCCACACAAACCCTTAAGGCAAAAAAAAAAAATCCTTTCTCATCCTTAAGAAAAAAAAAAAAGGAGGGGCTTGGGAGATGGCTCAATAGAATAAGCACTTGTCTGGCAAATGCAAGGACCTGAGTTCAATCCCCAGTCCCGCAAAAAAAGTTTTGTAGGGAGCTACCTACATGACGTAGTGAGACCCTGGTTCTGGTTAATATCTATACTTTTTATCAAAAACATAACAAGCTATACTTTCATTAATCTATCAATATATAAAGTGTGATCAAAAACAATTGTGACTGTCAAAAACATTCCCCTGCCTAGCAGATTTACCCACATCCTTCAGCAGTTCTGGAAGTCCTCTGTCATCTTTAAGTGTCATGGCTACCTAATAATTGTCCTGGACTGATTCAGAGTATTTTCCTTTCACAGTCATTTTGACTTTGGGGAAAAGTGAGGAGCCCCACAGTCAATGAATATGGTGGATGAGGACGCAGCACAACAGTGTACCCACTGGGCTTGCCTCTGTGCAAGGCTTGGCAGCTGCATTCATTGCACTTTGTATATACTCGGTAAAAACACCATGGAAGAGGACCTCAGAACTGCTTCAGGAAGAGGCAAGTGCAACGGAAAAGGGAGTGCAAAGTGAAGGAGTGTATCTTAATGGGGATTAGTGGTAATGCACCTTATGTAAAAATATTTTAACTTAAACATTCATCATATATGATCACATCTCCTATGTTCATTTGAAATTGAAAACTATCACATCACTTCGGGGTTTTTTTAGATTTTTTTTTTTTTCTTGTTTCAGAACTTTTGTTTGTTTATTTCTTTTTTATGCCCGGCTCAGCCTTCCCTGAGGGCAGGGCTGACACAGCATGTGGTGCTGGGGATCGAACCGCGGTCCCTGCAGCCACCTAAGCTTTCCTAAGCAGGCACTTTAGACCACTGAGCCATCTTGCCGGGCCCCTCACTCCGTTTAATGCCACTGAAACTCCAATGAAATCTAAATATCTGAGCAATTGGATATTCATCATCTTCCATTTTAAAACTATAACTGAATATTCATGTGCCATACAAAATGTTCTCTCATTACTTTTACCCCTGGGGGGAATACATATATACATATGTGTGTGTGTATATATATATGATATATTTAGTACGAGGTCTACAGGGCCTCACTACACAGATCAGACCCATAGTGATCTTCCTGCTTTCAGCCTCCCCAGTGCTGGGATTACCTGTGTGCATCACCACGCCCAGTCTCAATAGCTATCTCAGTGCACCCCCAGGGCAAGGACCAATGTGGCATGCTGGGGATCAAATCCCAATCTGTGCGTCTGCCTAAACAGGTACTTTAATCCACTGAGCTATCTGGCTGGCCTTAGAAATTATATTTCTATTTCACTTCTACAATATTTAATTTTAATATAATTTATCTGATATTTTATAACCATATTATTGTTTCACTTATTTAAAAGTATTTTTTGATTAAGTGGTTGTTACCATTACTAGAATGTAATTTATGAAGAAGACAATGCAACAATGCTACAATTTTTTTTTATATACTTTATTTTTTATTTTTTCATTTATTATTTTTATTCTTGTTTCAGGACCTTTGTTTGCTTATTCACTCATTTTTATGGCCAGCTCAGCCCGCCCCAAGGGCAGGGCTGGCGCAGCATGTGGTGCGGGGAATCGAACCTCTGTCCCTGAAGCCACCCAAGCTTCCCCAAACAGACACTTTAGACCACTGAGGCATCCCGCCGGGCCCCAATGCTACAATTCTTGCTTTTACTTTTACTTTTGCTTTTGTTTGGAGACAGGGTCTCACTCTGTCATTCAGGATGGCCTTGAACTCATGGTGATCCTCCTGCCTCAGCCTCATGAGTGCTGGGATTAGAGGTGTGCACCACCACACCTGACTTGGGGTAGACTTCTTTTTTTTTTTTTTTTTCAGGACTGGGGTTCAAACTCACCACCTTGCACTTGCCCAGCAAGCACTTGTGCCTTGGAGCTATCTCCCCAGCCCCTAGACTTCTTTAATAAAATTCAAGGACCCCTGGTCCTGTAATGGAATACAGTAGCATATACCTTGATAAAAATCTTGGTAACAGAAGTTCCTCACACCTTGTTTCAACCCTTTGTTAGAACCCTGGACGCTTCCTACCCCAAAGAAATTGACATTGGTGAAATGCAGGAGAGGTAAAATGCATGGTATGGTATGGTATGGTATGGTATGGTATGGCATGGCATGGCATGGCATGGCATGGCATGGCATGGCTTGGCTTGGCTTGGCTTGGCTTGGCTTGGCTTGGCTTGGCTTGGCTTGGTTTGGTTTGGTTTGGTTTGGTTTGGTTTTTAATCAATCTATTTTGAAGATTGCTGCTGCAAACCACCAACCTTGATATACTACTGGGACTCAGTAAACATTTGTGGTGTTAAAATAGTTCAAGAAAAACATCACTGGGCTGGTGAGATAGCTCAGTGGTCTAAACTGCCTGCTTAGGCAAGCTTAGGCAGCAACCAGGACCAAGGTTCAATCTCTGGCACCACATGCTATGCCAGCCCCAGGGCAGACTAAGCTGGCCATAACATAAATTAATAAATAAAGTTTAAAAATAAAATCTAAGCCGGGTATGGTGGCTCACGCCTGTAATCCCAGCACTTGGGAGGCTGAGGCAGGTGGATCCATGTGAGTTCAAGACCAGCCTGGGCTACAAAAGTGGGCTCAAGGCCAGTCTGAACTACATAGCGAAACCTTGTCTCAAAAAGACAAAAAAAAAAAAATCAAATCTACTTCCTATTTTTTTTAAAAAAAAAAGAAGACAAAAAACATCACTGAGGGCCGGCGAGATAGCTCAGTGGTCTAAATCACCTGCTTAGGCAAGCTTAGGCAACCACAGGGACCACGGTTCAATCCCCAGCACCACATGCTGCACCAGCCCCAACCCCAGGGCAGGCTGAGCCGGCCATAACACATACATACATACATACATACACACACACATAAAGTTTAAAAGGAAAAGTCACTGAAAACATCTACACTGGACCACTTTTTTTCTGTTCAACTGATGGTCTATTCTGAGGACTGAGAAGGAGAACGTAACACAGTAACAGTGCTTTGCAGATGGTATGGCTCAGTGCACGTTGTCTGCCCTCCTTATTAACATTTGTATGGTTAAGGTCAAGGATGTAGTCAGTGGCACAGCGCCTGCCTGGCAAGCACAAGGCCCATAATTCAAATCCTGGTACAAAAAAAAGAGATGAAAAATAATAAAACATTGGTTTGATTAGGAAAATCTCATTTTTTTTTTCTAACTCTCACAATTTCTTTAGATAAGATTTAGGACTTAGACATAAAAAAATAAAAAAGGAGAGCCAGGAAGATAGCTCCATGGCACAAGTGCTTGTCTGGCAAGTGCAAAGTAGTGAGCTTGAACTTCGGTCCTGCCAAAAACATAAAAATAAAAAGCAAAAACAGGGAGTATAGCCACTTGTGGTGGCCGATAACCCCAGCACCTAGGAGGCTGAGGCAGGAGATCAGTGCAAGTTCAAGATCAGCCTACAAAAGTGAGCTCAAAGCCAGCCTGAACTGCGTAAGACCCTGTCTCAAAAAGACAAAAAAAAAAAGGGGGGGGGGGAGATAGCTCAGTGTTAGAGCACTGGGATTGGATCCCTAGTCCTAAAAAAAAAAAAAAAAAAAAAAAAAGCCTTACTCAAATATCACAGCATAGTTTATTTTTAAAACATAAATACAGCTCTGTCTACCAAAGAATGATTCAGGATACCTACCCACTTCATCTTGGTGCTATTTCAGAATGTTCTCTATGCAAATACAGAAAAAATAAGTGTGCTACGCCATCAATCAAAATCCTATTTTTGACACTTAGATGAAACCCTAACTTATTTACCTTTAAAAGAACAATAGAAATACAATTAGTTCTACAGGTAAAACATCTGTTAAAACCTGGGCGATATAGCTCAGCAGCATAAGCACCTGCCTGGCAAGTGCAAGGTCCTGAGTTCAATCACTGATACAAAAAAGGAAAGCTCTCCCTGTAAGTCATAAGACTAGTGTATTTATCTCAATATTGACTTAAAAATGATCTGTGAGGAATACATCCATGACAGAAGGCCAACAGCTTGGGGATCACTGAACTTAACAGTGTCAGAACCTGCTTCTTTTAAAATGCTTCATGAATCCTATCAGTAAATTTGCCTCAAACCTAAAGGACAACGTTTTTAGGAACTGTCAACTATTTAATAATATATTTACTTATTTAAGGTACAGTCAATTTAAAGCTGGGGATACAGCTCAGTGGCATAGTGCCTGCCTGTTCAGGCAAGGACTCAAGCTCAATTCCTAGTACCCCCCTAAAAAAGGAGACTGTGAATTTAATCATTTCTATAAATTCCTTATTTTTAGAGATGAACTTTAGAGAAGTGTAGGAAGTTTTGAAAAGATATTTTCCAAGGTCTGTTTACTCACTCCTCCCATGCAGAACAGTCAAGCACACGCTAACGCCATTCTGATCTGATCGCCTACCTCTCCTCTCTCCAACCGCCAACTGGGGTTACAGAACATGGGAGCATCAGGCAGTTACCCAGCTCTAGTCGAAGGCACTCTCTTCTCCCACTAACCCTTGTCTGTACTTGGAGCTCATAATGTAAGAAGCGTCTCCCATGCACCACCATGCCAAGGGAACAGCTGCAACCATGTCACAGCTTGACACAACGCAACCAGAGAATAAATATACTTTTAGATATAATTCAAGTACTATAAAATTTACCTTTTAAAAGTGTGTAATTGGGCCCAGCTGGTGGCTCACACCTGTAATCTCAGCTACTTGGGAAACTGAGACAACTGGATCAAATACTGACAACCAGCCCAAGGCAAATTACTGAGACCCTAAAACCAACTAGGGATATAGCTCAGCCAGCAGTCATGTTTTCCAGTCATATGTTAAGGTCTAAGCCCAATCCTCTACATCATGGGTTTTTTTGTCTTTTTTTTTTTCCACATCATGTTTTAAGTGTATAATTCAGTAATTAAAGTTGTCAGAATATTTTCATCACTCTGAAATAAAATTTCATGCCTACTAGTAGATGGGCATTTCTCATTCCCTCCTTCCAGGACCCTGGCAACCATTAATCTATTTTTCATCAATGTGAGCTTACCTATCATGGACAATTTATTCAAATGGAGCATAGCTTTCTCTGTCTGGCTTCTTTCAGCATAAGGTCTCCAAGGTTCATCAATATAACCTTATTAGTGTTCTTTTTTTTTTTTTTTTTAATGTATTTTGGTATAGGATCTCACTGCACAACTCGGACTGGTAAAGATCCTCCTGTTTTCAGCCTCCCCGGCGCTGGAATTACAGGCATGCACCACCAATCTCCAGTCCCTACACTTGCCTAGGCAGGCGCTTAGTCACTGAGCTATCTCGTCGGCCCACCGGCACTTCTTTTATGGCTCAACAATATTCTATTACATGGCCAGGCCACACTTTCAATCCACTCATCAATTGACAGACATCAGGGTTGTTCCTATCTTGCAATTATTGTAAATAATGCTGTTATGGGGCCCGACAGGATGGGTCAGTGGTCTAAAGTGCCTGCTTAGGAAAGCTTAGGCAGCTGCAGGGACCTCAGTTCAATCCCTGGCACCACATGCTGCGCCAGCCCTGCCCTCAGGGCAGGCTGAGCCGGCCATAAAAATAAGTAAATAAATGAACAAAAGTTCTGAAACAAGAAAATAAATAAATAAATAAATAAATAAAATAATTTTTTTTTAATTAAAAAAATAATAATGCTGTTATGAACATCTATGTACATGTTTTACATGACTGTTTTCAATTCCTTAAGTGTACATCCAAAGAGTGAAATTGGTGGATCACACTAGTAACTGTTTAACTTAAGGAATTTCCAACCTACTCCGATGTGCCTGTACCACTTTATGCTCCAAACAGCAATGTATATGGGATCCAATTTGCAGAATAAATTTAATTTTCCAAAATATCTCCCTTTAAAAACTTTCTGCCTTCTTTTAAAAAATAAGCACATGGGCAATAAACTTTTATTCTCCACAAACCAAGGTATGTGAGGTATGTCTTAACTAGCTAATATATTTTCTAGGAAGGGCAGAAGGGAATGGCTATAAAATTATGAAACCAGCTTAATCAACATACAGAATTCTGACTAAATGAACACTATGCTTCATTTAATTACCTAAGTTATATACCCAGTCCATATTTGGAAACTCTTCCAAAATTATATTCAAAGACAGAACTGTCATCACACAAAATCAACTTCATGATATCAAATAACCATATCCTTTTCTTTTTAAAACCAAACATGATACTACCCAACTTGGATCACCAACCTATTTTGGTTTTTTGTTGTTTTATTTTTATTTACTTATTTTAATGCATTTAGTACAGGTTCTACAAGGTCTTACTACACAGATCATACTTGTAATGATTTCTCAGCATGTATGGCACACTGGGGATCAAACCCCAGTCCCTGTGTCTGCCTAAGCAGACACTTTGCCCTTTGTTTTTATTTTTGTACCGGAGCTTGGACTCAGGACCTTACAATTGCCAGGCAGGTGCTTATGCCACTGAGCTAAGTCCCAAGCCCTCTACTGCTTTTTCAGACATGAGTTCATATGATTCCTTGTCTTTCCACAAATGCAATCCAGTAAAGGGAGTAAAAGTGGGGAAAATTTTTTTAACCACTGAGAATCTTCTTAAAAGAATTTCAAAATTGGCCAGTGAGATAAGATAGCTCAGCAGACTAAGTGCCTAGTTAGGTAAGTGCAGGGACAGGGGTTCAATCCCCAATCCCCAGCACTACATGGCCCCCACCCCAGTTGAGCGCTGAGCTAACCAGAGATCAGGCGTAGTGGTGCATCCTTATAACCCCAGTGCTGGGGAGGCTGAAAACAGGAAGGTGACTATGAATACAAGCTGCACAGCACGACCCTATAGCAAATGTATGAAATTTTAAAATTTAAAAACAAATACACTGTCTTCTTTAGTGGGATGAGGTAAAGGACAGAGTCATTGCTGAGCATATAGAAAGTCTTGGGCTCAATCCCCAGTACTGCTCCACACTTGTCTAGTTTTTTTTCCAAGCTGCCTTATTTAATATTGATAAAATAAGTATCACTACTGCACTTTCAAAAGATGAAAGGATTGGCCAGATGTGATGGCATACACCTGTAATGCTAGCACTCACGTGGCTGACGCAGAAGGATCAATGAGTTCAAGGCCAGCCTGAACTGCATAGTGAAACCATCTCAAAAAGACAAGAGATAGAAGGACAGAGAGAGAAAAAGAGATTCATCCTTAAATAATCTATTCAAGGCCATAGTCCCTACACACTAAGGCAAGTGAAGTGCTTAGCACCTAAGCACTAAAGCAAATTTGATTTTAGATAACTGAATTCAAGCTATCTGGAGAAGTATCCAACTATGGGTCTTAAATAGACAGCTTGGATGCCCAGTAACAGCCCTGCCCCTGGGTATGCTGAGCCAGGGGCAGAGAACAGGCATAGTGGTGCATACCTGTAATCCCAGTGCAGAGAAGGCTGAAAACAGGAGGATCACACTACCAGTCCAAGCTGCACAGTGAGAGCTGCATAGTGAGACCCGGTACCAAATACACAAATTTAAAAAGAAAAACTAAGTGCTTAAAATGCAGACAACGAACCAGAATAGTGCCAGGCATGGTGGTGCATATCTGCCTCTAATCCCAGCACTCCCAGCACTTGGGAGGTAGAAGCAGGAGGATGGCTTAGTTCAGGAGCTACAAAGTGAGCTCATGGCCAGCCTGAATTACAGAGACCCTGTGTCTTAGTTACTCTTCTCTCCTTGCTGGGACAAATACCCAACCCTCAAATTAGGAAAGGAAAAGTTTATTTAGTTCACAGTTACTGGAGGTTTCAGTCCATACTCAGCAGGCTCCAAGGTGTGAGGCAGAGGACAACCTTTCGCAGCAGACAGCAAAGAAAAGGGAGGAGGAATAGCTGCAGCTCAAGCAGCTAACTTCCACCCTTACACTGAAATGCAAATTACCTGCCCCAGAGAAGGCACAGCGCCCATACCCACAATAATCAATCACAAACTACAAAAGCCCCCTCCCCACACCCTCTCCCTGCGCCCCCCAAGACTGCATGAGGCTTTGGGAGGACACCTAAACACAAACCATAACACTTTGTTTCAAAAAGGAGAGGGGGGGAGGGGGGCGGGACGGGAAAGGGGAGGGGTGTAGGGGAGGGGAGGGAGAGGGGAAGGAGGAAGGGAGG
>PVJA010017945.1:0-40786 GCA_004027025.1 Myocastor coypus | reverse complement strand
TAGGTGCTGGAGCTTGGTCTTGAGGGGTAAAAAAAAAAAGGCGGGGGGAGCGGGGAAAAGGAAGGTAGGCCAGGTATCTTGACCCAGCTGCCATGAGGGCTTGGCTCCCAGCGGTGGGGTTTGGGTCTGGCTGGAACAGGAAGTTAGTCGCGGGAATGCAGAGGCGGGGCAGAGGGGCGCAGGGGGCTTACCTGCAGCGGGCGCACGGGCTGGGCTCGCAGAGGTGCAGTTTGAGTCTGGGTTGGAACAGGAAGTTAGTCGCGGGAACTCAGAGGCGGGGCAGAGGGGCACAGGGGGCTTACCCATGGCTGGTGCCCGGGCTCGGCTCCCAGCTGTGCGGTTTGGGTCTGGGTTGGAACAGGAAGTTCTCCTGACCTAAAGGTATACTGCAAAGCTACAGTGATAAAATCAGCATGGTGTTGGCAAAAAAATAGACCCGAGGATCAATGCAATAGATTAGAAGATGCAGAATGAAATACAAACACATTCAGTCACCCTTTCTTCAACAAAGTGGCCAAAAAGGCTTACTGGAAGAAAGATAGCCTCTTTAAGAAATGGTGCTGGCAAAACTAGTTATCTACATGCCTAAAATTTAAAGCTGACCCAGGTCTATCACCATGCATCAAACTAAAGTCAAAATGGATTACAAGTCTAAATATTAAAAAGAGAAACATTAAATCTCTTGGAAGAGAAAGTAGAAGGAAATATTGAACATCAGAGTAGGCAAAAAGTTCATGGACAAAAATCAAATGCACGTTTAACACTTGAAAGCGTCAACAAGTAGGAACTGCACTCGCTAAGAGGTTTTAGCTCCTCAAAAGAAATTACCAACAGAGTGAAAAGACAATCCACAAATTTCAAACAGTTTTTAACTAATAAGTACTCAGACAAAATCTTCTATCTAGAATTTATAAAGAAATTAAAACCATTGGGCTCTTAAATTTCAAAGATCCAATCCAGAAATGGGCATCTGAAATAAACACACTTCTCAGAGAAAGAAATTCAGTAAGCCTTTAAGTACACGAAGGAATGCTCCACATTGCTAGCCATCCATGAAATGTAAATTAAAACAACACTTAGATACTCTCTCACTCCAGAAAGAATGGCTATCATAAAGAAATCAACCAACAACAAATGTTGGAGAGGCTGTATGGTAAGAGGAACCCTTCTCCACTGCTGGTGGGAATGAAGATTGGTGCAATCATTATGGAAAGCGGTGTGGAGGATCCTTAAAAAAGTAAAACTGAAAATCCCATTTAATCCATCTATCCCCCTCCTGGGAATTTTCCCAGAAGAATTGAAGAGATCATACCATAGCAATAATCTGTGTACCTATGTTTATTCAGTCCAATTTGCAATAGCCAAATCTTGGAAACAGCCAAAATTCCCATGTTTTGAAGGATGGTTGAAAACATGTGGTATTTTATATGATGGAATATTAATCAGCTATAAAGAATGATAAACTGGAAGACTTCATATATAAATGGATGTACATTGAACATGTACTCATAAGTGAAATAAACCAGACCTACATGTATAAATATCATATAGTCTCCTTAGTGTAAGAATTCCAAAGAAGAAATAAAAATGGAAGGTCATAACAAAGCTGAATGGCAATCAAGCACTTATGGATTAAACAACAAAGTGACTGGAAGCAGAAAAGAGAGGAAACAATCCACGTTTGTCCACAGAATGAATCAGATATTGGTCCTAAGAACCTTGAAAAGATTTTTCACTTTAATGATACCAATGTGCAGTGATATAAATAGGCTTGGGATGCCTGTCATTCTGGTCTTTTAGATGTGTACTGCTTCTAGTGTAAACTCAAATACTGCTATACTCTCTCTGAAGTAAATGGTTGACTAACAAAAAATCACAAATAAACAAACAAACAAACAAACAAAAAACGGGTGTTGATTGCAAGTAAGAGAATAGGTAAAATGCCATAGGCTTGAAAGGCTATAATTTTATAGAGCCTTGGATTTCTAAATGTCTAAATAAAAATGTGTAACTGATTTTATAACGTTCTATAGAGATTTATTAGAATATCAATGTTTGATGGAAAATATCAATTTCAAATTAAGTCTAAGATGTTTCATATTCAGAAAGACAGTGATGTTAAGATCAATTACCTATGTTATAGAGTAATAGTATCACCAAGCTTCTCTGCTGGAGGGTTGAGAATGTAAGTGACCAGATGAAAAATTGGAGAAAAAGAAGGTCTACGAGGATAGCCAACATTTTGACCTTAGCCTTTGAATGTCAGTGAGTACTTGGAACAAAAGAGAACCCATGCTGTAACACCGTATAACTCTGCGGTGTCCCAAATTTTCTGGGCAAGTAGATTACGGGACCTCAGAGGAAAAGGATAAACCAAGTACAATGTGTCTAAAGAGAATCACCTAGAGAAAAATATTCTCTTAGGCTTTCATAGAAAGCAAACTGGTCAAGCAATTGCTGTAACTCATCCCGATGGCTTACAATCACAACAGTTCTACAAAGCACTGTACATGGTTTCAAAGGTAATCTTGAGGGGATTTGACCTTAGAAGGTACAAAAGATGAATGTTTTGTTATACAGGTCTTGCTTTACCTTGCCCTTGATCACGCAGCAGAAAAGCTTAATAATGAGGCAGAAAACGCAGAGCTAGATTAGTATGATGAGATGCAAGAGGCTTAAATCAAAAGCCTCCAACATTGCCAGTTTCAACAGTAACCCAGAGCAAATATGGAACATTGGACTATGTATACCACTACTTCCTCTCAGTTCAAAGAGAAGAAATTTTTCTTTTTTTCTTTCCTTACCAGTATCGATTAGAAAATTTATTATGTCTACACACTGTGCTCTGTATAACTACTATGAGAATAAGTATGCAATGTGTCAATTATTGAAAATTACTACTAATGTGTTTTGAAACTATCATATTGTTATTTCTTACTAAAAGTAATAAAAAGAGAAATCTCCAACAGAGTAAAAAGGATATCAACAAGCTAAGAAAACATTATAGACAACTGTCCCTCTGACAAAGGTCTTATACGTAGAACATATAAACAATTTTTAAACATCAGGCCCCCTAAATTCAAACACCCAACCCAACCCAAAAATTGGGCATCTGAGATGAATATTCTACTTTTCAGATGAAGAAATACAAATGGCAAGTAAATATATGAAAAAATGTTAAACATTACTGGTCATTCAAGAAATGCAAATTAAAACATTAGTGAGATTAAATCTCAACCCAGAAAAGAATGGCTAACATTTTTTAGTCAGCCAATAACAAATGCTGAATGGGCTGTAGGGAAAAGGAACCCTTCTGCACTATTTGGTAAGAGTGCAGAGTGGTACAACCACTGTGGAAATCATTGGGGAGATTCCTTATACAGCTAGAATTGGAGGTCCTATTCAAGCCAGCTATTCTCTGCCTGGATATTTTTCCAGAAAAACTGAAAACATACCACAGTGATACATGTGTACCCACCCATGTTTATAGTAGCACAAGTTATCATGGCTAAATCTTGGAAACAACGCAAACGTCCATCAACTGAGGAATGGATAAAGAATATGTGTTACTTTTATATAATGAAGTATTATTCAACTATAAAACAAGGCAAATTTATTAAACAGGCTTTTATATGTAAACAAATACAACTAGAGATCATTCTCTTAAGTATAATAAATCAGACTTTCATGTGCAAACAATGTATTGTCTCCTTAATGTAAGGACCTGAGAGAAAAAACAAAATCTGAAGGACAAAATTGATTCTGGGCAAAGTGAATGAATCTATTCAAAGGAAGAAATTATTGAGTTGAGGAGAAAGACTGGAGAGGGAGTGGGTAGAGAGATATATTTTGTGTAAGCAGGGTATTTGGGGCAACTGTACTGTCAATTTCTACTGGTCTATGGAAAGGAGCAGCTAATGTTCAAATTGTTTTGTCTTCTTTTTTCAGTTCTTGGTACTTTTTATGTTTTCTTCTTTCTTCTTCCAATTTTTCATGTATATATATGGTAATATGAATAAATAGTTGGAAGACTGCACTATGTGTCACAATAAATATTGTGAAATTTAAAGAAAAAATGGGAAGACATGTCATTTCTGGCTATGCGGAAGCAGTGTTGTCCAAGTGGTCGGTCTGTCTGTTTCTCTCTCTCTCTCTCTCTCTCTCTCTCTCTCTCTCTCTCTCTCTCTCTCTCTCTCTCTCTCTCTCTCTCTCTCTCTCTCTCTCTCTCTCTCTCTCTCTCTCTCTTTCTCTCTATCTCCCAATCATCTATTTGTCTGTCTGTTTATCTATCTGTCTGCCTGTCATCCATCCATTATTTACCTCTATCTGTATCTGTATCTCTGTGTCTGTGTCTGTGTCTGTGTCTGTGTCTGTGTCTGTGTCTGTGTCTGTGTCTCTGTCTCTGTCTCTATCTCTATCTATCTCTGTCTTTTCTCACATTCAAAAGCTTCTGCATAGCAAAAACAATGACCAACAAAGCAAGAAGGTAATGTATAAAATAGATTTTTTTTTGCCACTTATTTCTCAGAGGACTAACATCTGAAATATATAAATGACTAAAAAATAGAAAGACAAGATCAAATCTAGGCAATTGAAAAGGAAAGATCATTCTCAGAAGAAGTATAAATGATAATATGAAAAATTCTGTCATAGTCCTGGAAATTAGAGAAATGTAAACCATAAAACACTGAGATTCCATCCTATCCAAGAACGTTTGGCTATAATGCAGAACTCACAAAACAATACATACTGGAAAGGTTGTGGGGGGAAATGAAGCCTTCCACATTATTAATATAATTAAACTAGTACAATCACTATGGAAATAAATATGGAGATTCATCCAAAAATGAAGATATGAATTCCATTTGACCTAGCTATACCTATTCTGGGTATCTCTTCAAAAGAGTTAAAGACATCATTGTTACAGCAACACATGCATAGTACTGTTTATAGCAGCACAATGCACAATAGATAAATCTTGGAAGCAGCTTGGATGTCTGTCGGTTGATGCATGGATAAAGAGAACGTGATACAAGCACACACACACACACACACACACACACACACACACACAGGAGGTGCTCAGCCATAATGAAGGATAATCTTGTGTCATTTATAGGAAAGTGTATTCACCTAGAGACTGTAATATGAAGTAAAATAAATCAGACAGAAAGTTAAGTATTTCGTGATTTCTCTTTATGAGAAACCCAAAGTTTATAAACATATGTTTATAAACATATGTTATTTATGTTTATAAACATAAATAACTGGAAGAGTAAAATAAAAGATTATAGAAACAAGGTCATAGACTTTGCAGAAGAGAAGGGGATGTAAAGAAGGAGAGGATAAAGGCGGTAAAAATCATTAAGGTGCAATGTGTGTATGGGCCCACTCCCCATGATAAATATATTCACTATGTATCACACACATGTAGTAATACAAAAAATAAGAAAAAAATAAACAAAATGTCTCTGATTTCTAAGTTTTGAAAAAGACATTTTTAAGCTGTCATGCAATCTACCTCCTGCCTTGGAATTCATGATGGGGAAGTACAAGCGTAAGAATTTTTGTGAGTCAGTTTCCCTACTTTTATTGACAACCTAATAAATTTTCAAAGTCTTATTTTTCTGTACTCTATTAAGCCCCATTTTACTGTGTCCACTATTTTAAGTTCTTTGCAGGTTTTTTCTAAGGATGCACATATACTTTCCTTGTACAGGTGGAACATTTCATGTTTACCAGGGATTCACATTTGCCAACTCCAAAGGCTCACTTAGCTTTATAAGCTGCTAGACCAGCATATCTGCAAAGTCTTTCTGTCTCTTAGTTTTGCTGCTTTGTGTCTCAATATCTTCCCCTAAAAGTATGGTAAGACATAATTTATATTGTGCTATCCTCTCCTTACTTTGCTTTTCCCCAAATCTCCTGCCCTTAGCTAATGTTTCTCCTCTGATGGCTGACTCTTATTTATGGAAGGGTTTTTATTAACGTTCATTTTCTTCTGATATGAAAAACAGATTGTATCAGAAAAGTGTCTAGAATATTGGCCACCAACAAGTGCTCAACATGATTATTTAAAAATCCTGCTTCCCAAACTCTCGACCCTGATATACAAACATAATGAGTTCCATGAGACCAAGCCTTGGCTCCCCCATAACAATGTTGGGGGAGTTGTAAGGCCCTGCATCTGGTTCTCTTGGTTTCTAGGGTGTCCATAGATTGTACTTCTTTATTTACTTCCTTCCATTAATCATAAAGCTCAGTCAAGATTTCCTTTCCATTCTATATTCACTTGGGATTTCTTTGGCCCTTGTATGAGTCTGAATGGTACTTTTTGGGCTGTCCTGCAGTAAAAAAGTGATTTACTATGCAAGATTTGTAATTTCTTGTGTGTGTGTGTGTGTGTGTGTGTGTGTGTGTATGTGTGTGTGTTTTGTGGTACTGGGGATCGATGGAACTGTGAACCCTGTACTTGCCAGGCAGGCACTTGTGCTGCTGAGCTATATCCCTGGTCCATAATTTCTTCATTTCTTAACTATTACAGTATGAATATTTACCTGGATACCATTTACTTTGCTGGTCCCTTTGTTCTCTTAACAGTCTGAATGAGATTCTCTCAGAGTATGAGAAATTATTGACATTCTTAGTTTCCTGTGTTCTTGTAATTGAGTGTCTTAAAAACAGACCTTGGGTAATTTGGGAGTAAGCAAGTTGGCAAATGTGAGCCACCTGCCAAATTAATTTGACATCTGCTCTTTCTACTTCCAGGGTCTGTCTGTCTGTCTTTCTTTCTTTCTTTCTTTCTTTCTTTCTTTCTTTCTTTCTTTCTTTCTTTCTTTCTTTCTCTCTCTCTTTCTTTCTCTCTCTCTCTTTCTTTCTTTCTTTCTTTCTTTCTTTCTTTCTTTCTTTCTTTCTTTCTTCCTTTTTGTCTTTTTGAGACAAAATTTCACTATGCAGTTCAGGCTGGCCTTGAACTCACTTTTGTAGCCCAGGTTGGTCTCGAACTCGCACCGATCCTCCTGCCTCAGCCTCCCAAGTGCTAGGATTACAGGCGTGCACCATCACGCCTGCCTTTAACTTCCCGGGTCTTTCATGTCAAAACATTCCTACAAGCGAGTAGCTGCTCTTACACTGATCTTTGAGTGTCAAATATTTAGACAACTAGACATAAAACAACCCAGACATCCTTGGTACCTGTAACTTATCAGAACATCAAATAAAGCTAATGCCTTTAAGGCTTTAGCATATGTTTTCCTAAGTATGGAGTCTGGAAATACCTATACAAATCATTTATCTAAACAGCTGGATAACTAGCATCAGAACAAGCAGCAGGAATGACCACATAATAGCCAGCTATGTTTTAAACCCTACTTGCTCTAAAGATAGTTCAAGAAATTACTCTCTTGTTCAGTCTAGGACTGAAGTTATTTATTTGTTAAAGTGAACATGAAGTATTCAGATTATTAGTATAAGTAATTTCTCATCAAATTTCAGCAGTGTATTTTCAAGTACTCATTGTTAAAGGGAAATAAAATCAAATAAGATGGCAATAATTTACAGCCCAAGTTTTGCCAAAGTTGCAAACATTTTTAAAAGAGCTATTATAAAGGCTTTCCATTGCTTTGTAATGAATTTTCTGTGTATTTGTCATTTTTTGGATCTTCTATGGAGAAAAATGGAATAAAGATAAGTAACAGAAATAAGACAGAATGGCATTCAGAGATAAAATGCTTCTGGTTGCTTTATGTTCTTTAGAAAGCAGAGTAGTTCCTGACAAGAGCAGTTACTCCATAAATGTTGGTCAATTTAAACATATAATCTGAATATTCAGACTAAGTCTTGATATATTTTACTTTCCTTAACTTAGAAGCCTTTCTCCTAGAAAATTTAGCTGGTTAGAGGTAGAAACTTTAAGTACTTTAAAAAAAATAACTGATGACATGTTTATAACTAGAAGCTTGTGTAGGCTAACATCACAGTGGGTACGGAGCAGGTGTAGCTTGGAAGAGATGTGTTGGGATAGGAAAGTGCAGTGGTAACTGCAGAGATCATCCAAGCCAGTGGCAATTTTGGCTGGATTTGAGTCAAGTTTTAGCGTGGAGGGTCCCATTGGGGGTGGGGGTAGAATGTAAATGGCTCTCACAGGGATAGGATGAGTGGTTTGCTCCTTGTGTTAACCCTTGACCAAAGGGAAAGGAGGATAGTGTTTGCTTTTTCCTCTTTCCTTCAAAGCTTGACACAAGATGAAATTTCTTTTTGTGCATTTTTCTGGAATGAGTCCAATGTCCTAGAAAAATAGAGCTGCAAATAAGTACAAGAGCCAGGCTGGACAGTATGAGATATTCTATCATTCTCTCAGGCTTTCATAGAGAGCAAATTGGTCAAGCAATAGCTCTGACTCATCCAGACAGCTGACACTGGCAAAAGTTCTACAAAACGTTGTACATGATTTCAGGGTAAATCCTGAGGCATTTAACTGACCTTGCCAGATACAAAAGTTACATTTTTTGTTATATAGGCCTTGCTTCAACTTGATCTTAACCATCTAGCAGAAAGGTTTAACCATGAGGTATAAAAAGAAAAGGATGCTGAGCGGTAAAAGGCTCAAGTGAACAGCTTCTGACATTGTCAGTTCTGCTTGTAACCTACTACCATTATGGACTATTGGACTATACATACAGCTACTTTGTTTTAGTTCAGTGAGAAGAAATATTTGTACCAATAGTGTTTAGAAAAGTTATCATGTCTGTTCTTGTACTCTGAAGTACTTTTGAAGACAACAATATGCATTTTATTACTTATTGTGGCTATCCCACAGTATTTTGAAACTGCCTCATTGTTATTTCTTATTAAAATTAACAAAATTTTAAAAATCTGTATACTTGGAATCCAAGGTGGAAAAATGGGAAATGGTTCAGAAAACAAAGATTTAAAGGGAGACTTGTGAGAATTTTCCAATATTAATTAATGTATAATATTAATACAAACCAACTTACATGCCCAGAGATCTCAGAGACTAGCAAGTAAACAAATAAGTCAAGCTACTCTTCATTGTAAAGGTTCACTTGCCTTTATTTTTCATCACCCAAAGCCAAGCAGGCATGACCATTTGATCTTGTGCTCCCAGATTCCAGGACTATGAGCTAAATAAATCTATTTCTTTGTAAATTACCTATCCTTAGATGTTCTAACAATAGAAAATGGATTAAGACAAAGAAAAATAGCACAAATATCTGGAGAGAGGAACTGGGATGATAATTCCAGTATTCTACACAATATAAGAAATAATAGTTTTTAAAGATAGGCTTTAATTATAAATGCATGTTTTAAAACCCAAGACAACCACTGCAAAACTAATGGAGGAAAACTGAACAATAAATATTTTCAAGTAACGGAAGAGGAGGATGGTAGGGAGGGGAAAATTAAAGAACAGATGGAATTTATATAAAACAGCTAGCAAAATGGTAGATTTTATCCAACCATTTCAACAATCACATAACATTTTATGAAGCTTGCATTATCTAAATGCCAAAATCAAACAAAGACATTGCAAGAGAAAATTTTAAAAGTCTTGCCAATATCCCTCATGAACAATGACATAAAAACCTTAACAGAATGTTGGCAAATTGAATCTAGAAAAAATTATGTATAGATTGCAAATAAAGTGTAACTTATTCCAGACATGTAATACTAGTCAAATGCTAAAAAATCAATGTATATAACCTGTCATATCAATAATTTAAAGAACAAAGTTTTGTGATCATATCAATAGGTATAGAAAAAGCCTTTGGGAAAATTCACCTTTCATTCATGGTAAGAAGTCTTGGCAAGCTAGGAATAGAAAGAGCTTCCCTGATCAGATAAAAGGTATTAAAAATCCTTTAGCTGATGTTATTCTTAGTGTGGAAAGACTGAATTGCTGCCCTCCAAAATCAAGAGTAAAGCAGGAATATCACTTTTATTACTGCTGTAATTAATAGCACTGTTTGTCTTAACCAGTGCAAGAAGTCAGTAAAGGGAAATAAAAGACATACGAGGCGTGAGAAGAAGGAAAACGGTCCCTATTTGTAAACAACATAATTATAGAATCTCAAAGAACTTATAAAAATATCTCCTGGAAAGACTGAGTACATTTATCAAAATTATAGGATTCAAAGTTAATGAATGAAATTAGTGCTTCTGTACACTAGACCCAATAAATTAGAAATCATAATTTTAATGATAGCAATTTATATCAATTTCAAAAAATAAAATGCTTAGATACAAATCTAAGAAAGATGCACAGTATCTATATGTTGAAACTTACAAAATGCTAATAAAAATTAAAGAGGACTTAAATAAACGGAAACTATATGCTGTGTTCTTAGATTAAAAAGCTCAACATAATAAAGCTGCCAGTTCCTTCTCACATAACCTATAAATTTAATGCAATACCAATTAAAACACCAACAAGATTTATACTGTATACACAAAAATGGATTCTAAAGCTAGAATAACTAAGACAACTTAGAAAAAGAATAAATTTAGAGGAATCTCATTACCAGACTTTAAGACTTGTAATAAAGCGACTGTAATCAAGGCAATACAATATTGGTGCAGGGGTACACACACTGACTAACAGATCTGAAGAGACATGCCAGAAATAGACTGACACAAATGTGGTCATTTTCATTTTGTGAAAAGTGGAAAAATAATTAAAAGGAGAAAGAACGATCTTTTAAATAAGTGATGTTAGAATTGTGATTTGCATGCATAAAAGAAAGAAAAAAATGAGCTCAACTTTATACCTTACACAAACTTAACTCAATTAAATAATAGATCTAAATGCAAAATGTAAACATACATTTTTAGAAGAAGATATAGGACCACAGGAACCGTGTTCCAGTTCTGGTCAGAGGGCAGTAGTTGCTCTGGTGTCTGGTCATGCCACTTCTACAGCCAGCACTCTTCCTTTTCCCTGCTTCCCTGAGACTGCAGTGTCATTCCAGGGGCTGCCTCAGGAAAGGAGGAAGAGAATTTAAAAAATTAAAAAAAAAAAAAAAAAAAAAAAAAAGAAGAGGTTTCCTTCTTTGTCTACCTCTGACACGGGCCAGTCTTCTAAGTAAAAAGGGAGGGTTTTTCTTGGATCTTTATCCACAATTACTGTGCAATTCCTGAATTTGCAATATTTAGAGTCTACATTGGGAGATGTGGAGTGGGACTAACAGTTCTCACCAACGAGATACAAGAGGCATCATGGAGGATTTTGAGAGAAATATTTCTCCTTGATAAAAAGATGGCTCTGTGGAAAAGTTCCACCTTCTTTTGCATAAGCACACATGCTTGCAACTGTGGATACCACCTTGCATCCCCAAAAGAAAAGCTGAAAAGTTATACAAAAGCAAAGTTGATGACCAGAAATTGCTGAGGAATGAATTAGCCAAACCTGATGCCACCCTGTGGGGGATCATAAATCCCCGATGGTAAGAACATTTTTAAGATGGTACTTTATTTCTAAATAATAAACTATTATTTGATGTTCTAATTTAGGGTCATAGCCCTAAATGAAATAACTATGATGGAATTTAACTTCCCTCAGTAGTCTTTACATTGAAAACATGATTTTGAGTTACTGGTTAGAAGATTTGGTGTATACAAATTACTATTTTGGTGTTTTTGAATTGTAAAACAAAAAATATGAATATATAGACCCAAGTAATAAATATAGGTTCAAATAAATACAACTTTTAGTAGAATTACTCTTTATTATTTGTTGGATTTGGAGATACAGTGCTAATCTTTTATCCTTTTGTTGACTACTCAGAAATATTAATTTTGTATCTGTCATGAGCCAGAAACTTATTTTGAATATCTGTGTGCCAAAATGTATAGAAATGTTTGCTGTTCTTCAAAAGACACTGCAATAGATGTGTGAAATTACTATAGAATATCAAAGGAAAAAGAGCTATTTTGAGGTATGGTTTTTCGTTTCTATGATAATGAATTTGTATTTCTAATAAGTGTTTGCAATACATTTCATTTGGCTGTAGCTTTTTTTTTGGTGTGTGTGTGTGTGTGTGTGTGTGTGTTTGAGACAGGGTCTTGCTATGCAGCTCAGGCTGGCCTTGAGCTCACTTCTGTAGCCCAGGCTGGTCTTGAACTCACACTGATCCTCCTGCCTCAGCCTCCCAAGTGCTGGGATTACAGGCATGCGCTACCACACCCAGCTTGGCTGTAGATTTTTAAGTGATATGATGTACTTCAATTCCCATAAAGTGATATCCAAAGGGAGTATTTACCTTTGTTAGCACAAAACCTGATCATGCCAAACTCAAATTCTTACATGGCTAGCTACTTTATATATAACTAGAGCAATAGCATTTCAGTCACTGACAGATCACCTGCTCTACATACTGTGGAAAAGTGAACCCAGTATCTGCCAGCCACAAGTAATGTAAACCATGTAGTAATAAAACTCCCAAACCACTATTGGCCTTTAGAGTTCTCTGAACCAGAAGCCCTACATTGCTGCTGAGCATTCTTCCCTGGGTCCATGTTCCCTCATGGAATCCCTCTTCTATGGAACCTCCCTGTCCTCTTCCCTTCTGGGTGGTTGTCACACAGCACTGTTTCTGGGAGGTGGTTTGTGTGTGTGTGTGTGTGTGTGTGTGTTTGTGGTTGCATCTTCTTATGGTTCTATCTTTACCTCAGTTTTCACCCCACCCTTCAAACTCACCACAGTTCTTAGTTATTTTCACCGTAATGCTCACTTTTTTAAAACAAAATCTTTATTAATACTTTAATGAGTGTCAGAATAAGTCTTTCTCTTTGTTGTTGTGCACAAGGTTTGCAAAGTGCTGATACAGTAAACTAGAAACTTCGCAATCCCTCAACCTTCCCTGAGGCCCCTGTTGTTGCTGCCTAGTAACTGTATAACATTTGGCCTCTACAGCCCTGGATTCCACCTCTTGGCTACAATAGTTTTGAGGGTGGCTCTTATCCACACAAATGGAAGGTGACATTTTGCCACATCAGTCTGACAGATTCTCCTATTGTGAAAATAGGAAAACTTGCTCTTTTCCCAGATGGCAATGGCAAAGGCTCTCACACAATCTACTGAGGAGCTCCACACTCTGGTGCCTGGATGATGTTATAAAAATGCAGAACCTGTTTCCACAGTTGCAGAGTGCTACTCTGGTAGTAGATTTCCCACCAAATTTATCTTTTTTAATTTTTTGTCATTTTTAATAAGAAATAACAATAAGATACTTTCAAAACACGTTAGTAGTACATTCACAATAGTTGACACATTGCATAGTGTTGTCTTCAAATTAGTTTCACCGAGCATAGGGTATAGACATGAAGAATTTTTTGATTGATATGGTAAGGAAAGAGAAAAGAAAGAAAAAGAAAAAGGTAAAGAGAGAAAAAAAAGAAAGAAAAAAGAAAAAAAATTTCTTCTCTTTGAGCTGAGAGGAAGTAGCTGTATACACAGTCCAATTTTCCTTATTTGCATTGGGTTACTAGTGAAACTGGCACTGTTGGAGGTTGTTGATTTAAACTGACTCGCAATCAACACCCTCCTTTTTTTTTGTGACACCTCTAAAAGACCAGAATGACAGGTATCCCAAGCATGAAAACCTTTTAAAGGTTCTTAGGAACAATATCTGATTCATCCTGTGTACATAAGTGCATGGAATTGTTCCTGCTATGCTTCCTCTCTTTTCTGCTTCTAGTCACTTTGTTGTTTATTCCTTAAGTTTTTGATTGCCATTCAGCTGTGTTATGCCCTTAAGTTTTCATTTCTTCTTTAGAGTTCTTACACTAGGGAGACTATACAATATTTATATTTACACGTGTAGGTCTGGTTTATTTCACTTATGAGTATATGTTCAATGTACATCCATTTATATATGAAGTCTTCCAGTTCATCATCCTTTATAGCTGAGTAATATTCCATTTTATGAAAATACCACATTTTTTTCAACCATTCTTCAAATGATGGGCATTTTGGTTGTTTCCAAGATTTGGCAATTACAAATTGGGCTGCTATAAACATAGGTGCACAGATATCGCTATGGTATGATGTTTTCAGTTCTTCTGGGAAGATTCCCAGTAAGGGGACAGCTGGATTGAATGAGATTTCCAGTTCTAGTTTTTAGTTTTGGGTTTTAGAAATTGATATTTAACATTTTTTCCCACCCAGAACTCGTATTTGCAAATAGTAGATACTGAATCTGGCTAAAATAAACAGAAATAATTTTTCTTTCTGGGAGGGTAAAGAGCATCCACAGAATGCAGAGGGAGGAAGGAAGGTATGCAGGAAGGAGCCACTGACTCCCAGGTCCCAGAGCAGGCTGCACTCAGGAAGAGCAGCTGCTGGGCACCTCATCTGCCTCCTCATCGCCTGAATATGCTGAGCAGTGCTGCAGACAGACCTTGCACCATCTCTCCTGTTATCACTCAGGACACAGTTTTTAGTTGCTTCTGACATTCATTGGTTTCACATTAGTACTCCTAGTCAGAATACCCCTTAACAGAGCAAAAAGGTAAATCTGAAAGGGAAAGTCTTGGCTTTTTATGCAAGGAAATACTTGCACAATTCCCCAAGTCTTTGATTTCTGTCCAGTATTTATTCCTTCCCTATTTATAGTCCCTCTACATATTTTTCAAATGATTACAGAACTAAAAAGTTATCACTTAACAAACACCATACTGTGTATGATATAGAGGTAAAAGAGGAAGAAAATGAAATTTGTTAAAGTATATTCACAGAAAGGAAATATAATCAGAAGTTATTACTTTTATTAGTTTCTAAGTGGATCTAATATGTGTGAACACTTAAAAATGTGGCCAGTGAAAATGAGGAACTAATATTTTAGTTGTATTTAATCATAATTAATCTAAATTTAGATTTAAATGGCCACATAGACATAGGACAGCTATAATCAGAATGACCTTTTTCCATTTGCCTTTATCCCCATTTCAGTGAGTTATGCTCCTTCCAGTTTTGTTCAATTTTAGGTTAACCCCTGGATTTAGATAACCTTGCTGCTATGGTACTTTTGAAGTTGTCTTCTCAAAACTAACCATTAAATATATTAGAAAAGTGTTCCGCTATGTTCATTTGCCATTATGGTAAAAGAACAATCTTGTATCCTTTTTATAATTCATGAAAATTACTAGAAAGACCTAAAAGACCTAAAAGACCTCATTTTTATATATTTACTTTGTAGCACAGAGGTACCGGCTGGTAGCAGTTTAGTGAGCTGGTTATCATCTCCTTTGTGAGCAGAACTGTGAAGTTAGTGGATAACAGTTATAGGAACGTACAGAGAGTTTTACAAATATACTAACCAATTTTAATTCTTAGAGTTATCACATTTCTTCTACTCATTGCTTCCTGGAATTCTGTTTTATTGAAGGGACAAAATGTCCAGGGCATTCTTGAGAGTAGTAGGCTAGCCTGGTGAAGTGTTGTGTCTCAGCTGGAGTGACTCAGTCTGCCATATCTCATTACAATATTCTGTAAGTGCAGCTGCTTTCAGATGGTGGACACATGATGGAAATAGCAGTTACTTTATTTTTTCTCTTCTACCATAAAGTGAGTTTCTTGGGTGAAACAATATCCTTTGGGATGCTTTGGCTCTGTGTAAGACGTTCGGTGGTGGTTGCCTTATTGAAGTACAGTAGGGAGAGAAAGAAAGTTCAAATTCAATAGTAAATGAGGATTAATTGCTGTGTTTACAAGGATGCAGGGTTTGAAAGACAGATAACCTTCTGCTAGGTACCTGGCTTTTGTGTAGCTGTCCCCAAAGGTACAGAGTTAGGGCCCCAATCTAGTCTTTTAGCAGGAAAGTTGGATAAACAGTAGTGGTATAGTGATGAATTATGGAGTCTGTACTACAGAACAGTAGAGTATCTGAAGTAATTAACTTCCAAAGAGAAATGGTTTATTTTGCTCATGGTTCTAGTGGTTCCTGTACAAGATCAGATGGCTCTATCATTTTGGGCCTCTGTGGAGGGAAGCAGTTAGCAACTGTGGGGAGTGTGTGTTTGAGTAACTATTTCTCCCATGACCTGGAGGCAGAGAAAGGCTGAGAAACTATGGTGATAGATTTCTTTTGAGAACACTCCTCCAGTGACCTAAGAACCTCCCATAGGCCCTCTCCTAGAGGTCCACAGCACCTCCCAATAGTGCCATTCTAGGAGCCAAGCTTTAATGTGTGGATCTTAGGGGGAACAATACACATGTTAAAGACATAGTACCTGGGTAGCCTTATGCTAGGAAGTGTACAGTAACAAAGAAAGCATAATTTCAGGCAAATTACCTTGTACTAGCTGGGGAAAGAGGTACTAGCTAATAACAGAGAAGGCCGTCTTTGTCTACATAATGAAACATATCCTTGACAGTAGGTATTCATATTAGATAAAATAGTTTTGATTTGGACTATATGAGTCCTCTAGAATAGTAGCTGAAGCTGAGCTAAAACCTGCTTAAATTTTGATAATCTACCTCTAATTCACTGAGGACCCAAGATCTTCATGAAGTTCTTCATTTGACTTTGGTTACAAATTTATCATGCCTCTGGCATGCTAGTAACTAGTGTGGCTCTGTCATGCTCATATCTTCCACTTTTCTTTAAAATGAAGGGAATTAGTTCAACTTCATCCTGAGAGACTAGTCAAGCTCAATGAATGCTTAGTATCACTAGTAGAAGAGATATTAACAAATACACCCTTAGCTAATTCCTTCTTCCCTTCTTATGCAGTACTGTATGAGTCCATTCTCACATATAGTTGGGGTTGATTTGTAATTGAATTCCTGGGGAATTCTCAGATGTGTTGCTTATGAAAGACTTGGATATACTGAGGCAAGGACACTTCTCAATTTTTCACATAAGTAGAGCTACATCAAATCAGGGAGCTAGTCCTCTTTCGGCTGGTAAGGAAGACTTACTGGAAGTTGAGGAAATGTACATACATACAACCAAACAAAAAGCATTACTAAAGGCAAATAGACAACTAGAAAAGATGGTGTAAAAGTGTGTTTTTGTTACCTGATTTATAAAACAGTGTATAAAATAATATGCAGAAGATATGTTAGGGCTATAACATACAGAATGTTTATATTTGTCAACAATAGCACAGGAGGTGAGTGAGAACAAAGCTATACTGGATGAATTAAATGACTTCAGATGGTAACTTGATTAAATTACAAATGAAGAGAACCAGAGATGACAAAGGAAGGTTAATATACAATAAGGTACAAATATATATTTTTCCCTTTTAATCTGATTTACTCTGGCAATGCTTTTTTTTTCGTGGCTGCAGTGTTTACCCTGAGCTAGTTTGAGGATTATAGTCCCATCTTTGCTGCTTAATGATCATTATAGGCATAGCTGCTATATTAGGATTGGAGACAAGTTTTATTTAGAAATAACTGCAAGAATAATTTTTAAAATTTCTTTTTCACATTGAAAACCAATCCCATTTTCTTCAGCCTAAAAATCCTGTTTATATAAAACTGAAGGAATGCTAGCAAGGAGCCGTGTTTCTTTTCCAAACATAAAAGACCTAAAATCACATAAAACAAGATTGTAACAACTTGTAATGTTGATAGATGTTGAAGAGCAATGGTGAACATTGTAAAGATGAGTGCCCAAACTGTAACCCCAAATCCACTTATGTATCATAAAGTTCCAGCACTGAAATTAAGCCTGAATACTGAGGTTTTAGTGTAGAAAAACCAACTCATGTATTAATATCCTTTAATTTAATTTATTTTATTTTTAATATCCTTTATTTTAAAGGAAATATAACACACATTCCATTTTTTTCTCCACCAGTGACATATAATAATACCACAGATATTTTAAAAAGGGAGTACAACATAATTTTATATGTTACTGAAATAAGTTAGTATAAATCTGAAGATGATTCTGTTAAAAGGTACATACAAGTAGTAAGCCCTATAAAAGCATTATGGAGATAATTAAGACAATAGTGAAAAAATACAAAAGATTTCCATGCCTTATAAGAAAAAAGATATATTTATTGAAAAATATAGTGAAAGAAGATTAGAGGAATAAAATTATAGTGTGCACAGAATAAAGCATGTAAGGGCAAACATAAGTCTATATGTCATTAAATATACAGATATTAAATAATACAAATAATGTCATTAAATATGAACAAATAATCCAGTCAAAGGTAGAAATAATCAGAATGAAAAAATATAAGATTCAATATACATTTTGTAAATCTGTACATTGAAAAATACAAATATATCAAAAGTAAAAGGATAGAAAAGATATTAAGTCAGAGCCACAAGAAAGTTGAAGTAGACAACATTCAACATCAGATGAAACATATTTTAAACAAAATGAAGTTACTAAAGAGGAAAATTTTATGAGGATAAAAGGGTTAATGTATAAGGAAGGTATTAAAGTATTTTATGGGTTTCAACTGGCTCGGGTAATTTTTCTTCTCAGGGATCTTCACTTGCATGTTTAGATATTATTCTTGGGTCTCATCTCTCAATTGTTTTTTTAGTATTTCCCATTTTCTCTCCTTTCTTTGAATTATTTTCTATTCATCTATTGTTAAAGTGCTGATTTTATATTCTGTTGTGTGTAATGTGTTACTGAACCCAAATAATTATTTGTTACATTTAACCCTTTTTAATAATTTGAATATATATTTTGCCAACTCTTTCGTTGAATTCCTTTGTTTTCCTTTTAATTTGAGTCAACGTTATTTCTTAAGGTCCTTGTCATCTAACATTAGAGCCACCTATTGGTTTGTTTCTAATTTTTTCTCTTGTTTTGGATTTATGGAGGAATCTTTGATAAATATCAGATATTATTTATTTTAAAAAAAGTAAAACTCCAAGTCCTGCACAGAAGATTTTCCTTTCTGGAAGGAAGATGGTCAGTAGCCTTAAGTCACTAGGAAACTGTGCTGGCTCATGTTTGCATAACGATCAGATTCCCTTTGGCTGATACATGATGCTTCACATTTGTTTCAAGAGTCTTGATGTGCTTTTAGAAACCATGTAGTTTACGAATCTCAAATGCTAATCTTCATGTTGGGAGATTTGCAGCAGGACTTTGTGTATTGCTCAGTTTTCAGTCACTGAAACAGAGACCTGTAATTTAACTTATCAATAGGAAAACTTTATTTTCGTTCCTCGTTTCAGAAACACGGTTTGTTTTCTCTTTAGGTGACTCTCCTTAGGCACACTATACATCGTCAATCCCTTTCCTCTGTGCCTCCATAATCTCCTTGAACAGAAAATTTGGGAAACCACTGAGTTATAGGATATTACAGGTTATTTTATGTCCTGAGTCCTTACTGACTTTGAAGGACTAGGGCCAAACCTTGTAGCCCTTCTTTTTCTGTGATTTTTGGTCTGTAAACTTACATTCTTTACCCTCCAGAAGAGAAGCTTAGTGATACTATTACTCTATAACATAGGTACTTGAGCTTAACATCACTTTCTGATATTCTTTCTGAATATCACATGTTTTAGACTAAACTTGGAATTGGTATTTTCCATAAATCATTGATATTCTAACAAATTCTATAAAATGTGATAAAAGCAGTTGCACATTTTTACATAGAAATTTAGAAATCTAAGCATATATAAATATTCTCTCAAGCTATCACAGAGAGCAAATTGGCCAAGCATTGGCTATGACTCATCCAGAAGGCTGACACTGACAACAGTTCTACAAAGCACTGTACATGGTTTCAAAGTAAATCCTGAGGGGATTTGACTGGCCTTGCAAGATGCAAAAGTTACATGTTTTGTTATATAGGTTTTGCTTTAACTTGTCCTTAACCACCCAGCAGAAATGTTTAGCCATGAGGCATAAAACATAAAGCTAGATTAGTATGCTGAGCTGTAAAAGGCTTAAATCAACAGCTTCTGAGATTTCCAGTTCTGCCAATAACCCACTGTATACAACTACTTTCTTTTAGTCCAATGAGAAGAAATTTTTTGTAGCAATAATGATTAGAAAAGTTATCATGTCTACATTCTGTGCTCTGAATAACTACTACAAGGACAACAATATGCATTGTATCAATTACTGGGAATGTACTACTAATGTGTTTTGAAACTGTTATATTGTTATTTCTTATTAAAAGTAATTAAAAAATAAAAAAAATTCACCCTTCTCCCCCACCAAAAGAGAAATAGTTGTTGATTCCACTGTTTGCGGGTGTGTGGCAGGGTAGAGTAGCACAGTGGGAGTGTGTGGGTAAGCAGAGCTACTCACATCATGGCAGAAGAAAGGAGAGGGACAGAGTGAAAAAGGAGAGAGCAAGAGCAAGTGTGAGGAGGGGAAGGACAGAGGAAGGGAGCTGCAGAGTTCCCAACATCCCCTTGAGGACAGACCCTCAAGTTAGCGTGACCACTCAACTTAGCGTCTTCCCACCAGCCCCTCCTCCTAAAGGTCCTTTCACTTCCCAATGATAGCGCAAGCTGGCAATCAACATTGTGGCTTTTGCTTTTCAGCCTCATAACCCAAGATCTGTTTTTCTTTGCAAAGGCTTTCCATTTTGTTTTGTCTTTCTGACATGTATTATTTCCATATTCAACAAATATTCTGGGGAGAAATCAAGTATGTGCTTGAAACCTTCCAAGTTGCTGTCAACATTTCTGAAAGTCGCATTGACAGTAAGTGTAGAGATCTGAACCTGCCATTGGCTCTTTGGTTCTAATAAATATTGGATCTTATATTTTGCTTTAATTTTTTGCTTTTAAATACCCTCTTATAGTATTATTATCAATTATTTCAATTTATTAGTACACACGGATGCTATCCTGTATTTAACCAATATTTCATTTTTTGATGTTTTGTTGTTTTTAACTTTTTATTTGAACAGCAACACTCTCATATACATTATTGCAGAAATTATTCCCACAAAACCATTATAATATTTTGTAGAAAATTCCTAGAAGCAGAAAATTTAGAACTAATATCATTGTGTTTTAAGGTTGTGAAGGAAATTGCAACGTTGATCACCAGAGGTGATGTATTAATTTATACTTCTACTATACTTCTCTTAGTATTTTAGTATAAAATTTGGAAGCATTATCACTTAGAAGAGCAATTTCCTTCAGTAATTTTTAGCAGTTTTTTTTTTTTTTTCCTGTTTCTGATTACTTTATTTCTCAGGCTCATTTGCCTTTATCTTTTGTCCCCTTGGGTAGTACGTGCAGGAACTTTGTGTTTATTTTATTTGTTATTATTTATTTGAAGTATTGGGGAGTGAATATAGGGCTGTATGTGTGGAAGGCAAGAGTTCTAATACTAACTTGCAAACCTAGCTTAGATTCTTTATTTTTATGATACATTCAACATTTTGTGTTCCTAAGTTTTATATAAATAGTTGGAACTTCCTGTTGATTATAGTTTTCTTTACCCTGAGATTTTATTTCCTCAGTGAGATTTTCACATGCAAGATTAAAGAGCGAGAAATAATTACCTAGGCAATGTGGCTAAAAGTGCTTTTAGAATATAATAAATGAAGTTATAAGTTGGAATCACTTAATTTATATCTTATTAACTGATACCATTTTCGTTTTTTTTTAAATTTTGAAGTCTAATATACCAAAATTTAAATTCATGCTCATAAAGGAGAATAAATTACCATGTTGAATCTAGTTTATTTTATTTATAGAGATAATACTATTAAGAGGGTTTTTTAAAACAAATATTTGTTCTCTTTTCACAGATATGTTGCTGTATATAAATGAACTTCTTTTTCATACCAAGCATAAAGTTGGCTAAATTAATAGCTGAAAAATTAATAACTGTGATTATTATACTGATTATTACTTTTAACAATTTTCTCTAAAAGCATTTAATCCTAGTTTTGGCTGTTAGAAAGTTGTAGACTAAATAAGGGCCAACACAAATGGAAATAACTACAAAGTTAGTATTGACTTTAATTTATTCCTTTCTTTATAGATTTTTGTCATGCCTACCTTTTTGTCCTATTTATGTAAAATAGGCTTTTCACTGCTCTGAAACATACAAAGGCATCCCAAAGCTTGGGTCATGTGAGTTCTGGACCTAACTGTACATTGGCAATATTAAGGGCCTCACTCTTACACCAAGCCTGTTGTTAGCTCAGCCATGCTATTATGAATGTGTCTAGATGTGCCCCCAAAGCTTCATACAGTGGTGGTACTTATTCAGAGTGGCTGGATCTACAGTATGTGATTAATTCATGGTTGAATATTATGAATAAAGGTGCTAGAATTAAGAGTGAATGGTTACTAAATCAGTGTGTTGACTGGTTTGGCACTGCCCTAATCTTGGTAGCCTGGATACCAAATAAGAGGCAAGAAGAGTCTTATCTTGTACCTTGTTGCTTTGCTACCTTCTGTGTGCCATGAGCTATTTCTCCTCTGTTGTGACTGTCTGCCAGGCCACCTTGCCTTGGGGCCAGCTGATTACGGCCTGAAATCTCTATAACTATGGACTAAATAAATATTTCCTCCTTTCACTTTGGGTATCAGGTATTTGTGTCTCAGCAACAGGAAAAAGTAACTAAGACAAATGTCCAACATTGGTCTGAACAGACCCTAATAATTCATTATTACTTAAAACTTACAAGATGGTTGACTGACTCTTAGTTTATCTGAGGAATTATAAAATCATAAAACTCATCTTTCTTTGTGGTATTTTATTGTACCTCTTCAAAACATTCTGAAAAAAAGTAGCTTTTTGAATTCACAATGTCTAGGAATATAAATCACCCTGGGGAAACTGAAAAGAAGAGTTAAATGATTCAGTCACATTGTTCTTTTACATTATAAGATGTCACAGAATGTTTGCTTCTTGAAGTTCAGAAGTAAGATAGCCAAAGTGTAGCTTTCAGCTTTTGTCCCATATTGTTATGACAAAATTGGGATATTATAATTAAATATTTAGCTTCATAAGAGATTATAGCTTCACAGTCAATAGTAAATTTATTATTTACTATTATATATTGAAACTTTTAGAAATAAGAAAATGTCAGAATTTAAGTTTCTATAATAAAACATCAATTTGAATGTTTTTATATGCCTATTTAAGTCCTGAAGTCATTAGAAAAGGTAAATTCTAAATTAAAATTTCAAGAGATTATCTTTCTGAAATCCTTCAAAGGGAGAGTACCCCTAGGTGAATGATACTCATCAACTGTGTCTTCCAAAGATTAAAATTTTCTTGAGATATAATTTGTGGCTTATGTTTTCATACCTGCAGAATTAGGGAAGCTGGTGTTCCAAAGATCACTCTCAGGTTTGATAACATGCTAGAGGACTTGCTAAAAGCTATCATGCTCATGGCTACTGCTTTGTTTTATAGTAAAAGAATGGGTCCTAAAGTCAGCCAGGAGGAGAAAAATGGTTCCAAATATTAATGTTCAAAGCACGGAGCTGCTTCTTATGGTCTCCTGATGAAGTCATGGGTAGTGTTAATTTTGTTGAGGATGATGTGTGATAAGTTCTCAGTTCAATTTTCAATTTGTATGCTTTCCTCTGAGTAACATTGACCCATAGTGACCAGGATTTGTACTGGGGCACAGTCACATTAAGATGATTGGCTAATTTTAGTCTCCAGTTCCTTGAGAGGTAGAGCTGATAATGTGTTACTCAAAGCTTCTATTCTGAAATATATTATTGGACTATCTGGCATGGTCCAAATGATACTTTTATAGGGAAAGACAGTCCAAGGGCTTGATACTGCCTCTTAGGATTCAAGGGCAAAGGCAAGAGCTTCCTTTGAGGAAGACTAAATTCTTTATTATACAATATCTGATTTAGAAGTTCCCATTTGATGGCTGTAAATGGATGGGGGAAATAGTTTCATTACGGTTGGATAGGGGAGTGATCTATCATTTTTTGAATGTGAGAGAGTTAGAGATTTTTGTGTTGGCCATGCTAGGACAGCTGGTATTTGGAATTGTTTGTGGGTAGTTCTGCTGAGATCATTTATAAAAAGCATTTAACCTTTGGCAAACACTAATTTGGTTACTGTGGAGCACTAGCAGCATATTTACATTTTATAAAGGTAAAAATGGTGCTTACTGAGAGCGTATTAGAGTAAACTAATTCTGTACTTGGCGAAGTATATTTGTGTAAGGACTATGTAAGAAAAAAACCCGCTATCAATTCTATATTTTATTTAACTACATTTTCATTTGCTTGGGGAAACACATCCATTGTTTAGTTAGGAAATGCATTTGTTGAGTGAGCAGTTAGACACTTACCTTTCTGAAAACTTGTATGGATAGAAGTCTACAATGGAGACTTATGTGCTCCTCACTGTCACCTCCACCGAGATTGCTGTCTCTTGCAGGGTTAGATAAGAGATGTGCATGGTGTTCTCTTCTGTGATCTTCCCTGCTTTGGTTAGTTTATGGGTCACCTTTCTACCACTGGGACAAACTTTCAGTTATACACAACTTTAAGGAGGAAAGACCCATTGAGACTGCCAGTTTCAGAGGTTTCAACCATGGTTAGCTGGCTTTGAGGCAAACACTCTATGGTGGAAAAGCATGGCAGAGGAAAGCAAAAGCTGATCACCACACGGTAGCTGGAAGCAGAGAGAGATAAACCATGAACCAAAGACATATGTGGGGAGAGGGCAGGGGCAAGAAGGAAAGACAGAAAATATCATCAAAGTTATGAGACTAGAGACCCATTTCCTCCAACTGGGACCCACCTTCTAATAACCCACTAAACTAGGAACTCAGCAACAGATTGATTCACTAATGAGGTCAACAAGAATGATCTAACTACCCTCCAAAACTGCCTCCTCTGAGCACAAGGGACTTATTGGGATCATTTTAAATCTAAACTATAACAACCATAGCTCCATCTTTACTCTGGGCAAAAACCATGTAGATATCTGTATTGGTTATTACTGTAAATAAGGCACCATTACTGTAGTGAGTTGAGATGACACCCATCTATGAGCTCATAATCCATATGCCAAAAACCTGGGCATGGCATGTGAACTCTGTCTAGTGCTCTACAAGGCCAACATTATGATGGTAATCAGCTGTGTTCTTATCTAGAACTTGAGGGTTGTTTTTTTTTTTTTCCAAGAATTTAGTTACTTGTGGTTATGGAACTGAAAAATCCTACTTTCTTGCTAAATATGGGCCAGAATTCACGCCAAGCTTTTGAAAGCTTTTTCATGTCCATGTTTTGTGGATTTCTCACACTGTATTAGCTGACTCCTCCTGTTCATGTTCAAGGAGAGAGGACTGCAGAGGATGTATGTATTAGGATTTGTGAATCTAGGGACTTTTCAGAATTCTGCTTACTGCCATGTATTTGTATTGTATGATGCTATTATTAAAATGATATTGTATTATTTTTGTAATTTGAAAATACTCTTTGGAGGAATAAGATATAGAAAGAAAAAAATAGATGATATTAGGAATTAAAGTAAGTGGAAGTAAATGGAAATTTTATAGTTCAACACATTCAAAAAGTAAATGAGGGGAAAAAAGATAAGCAAAGAAATCTCATGCAATTATTTCATTAAAAATGAAATAATACAATAGAAATAAATCCAAATTTGTCCATAGTACACTAAATCTCAACTGATTATTAAAACTACTGTCAAGAGCTTCTCTAGATGAGTACAGTCTGACAACATACAGCCTAAAGAATGCCTCTGAAATATAATGGTATAAGAATCTGTATTCATTAATTTATTCAGATAATGTTATTTTAGCTTTTAAGAACCCTTTAGTCAGCAAACAAAAGTCTTCTTTCTTGAGGCTTGTATTATAGTTTGAGATATTGATGATAAATAAATAAGCCTTAGAGGATGATAAAGCCTGTTCAGAATGAAGCAGGAAAAGTAGTCCAGAGTAATTTGCAGTAGGAGGACACTAACCTTAAAGGTAGGCTGTTCAGGGATCTCTCTTTGAGTAACAGAAGAACAAATGGATGGAAAGAATGAGCCACATTGATATTTGCAAACAAAATAAATGTGGAGATCTCAAGATGGCCAGATCTCAAGATGGACCTTGCTTGGCACATATTCTTAAGTAGCAGCAAGCTGGTAAATGTTGCTAATGTAAAGTATATAAAGGGAGAGGTGCAGGAGGCAGATTCTGTAGGATTCTAAATTATAATGCTGTTAAATGAACTGAACCAGACACAGAAAGACAAATATCACATGAACTCAGTTATGCACAGAATCTTAAGAAGTCAAATTTATATGAGTATAATGATGGCTGCCAGGGCCTCAGAAAATGGAAAAAAGGAGAGTTGTGGGTCTAGGGATACAACTTTTGGTTATAAGATGAACAGTTTCTGGGAATCTAAGATAGTGTTGCACGTGTTAATTAATTAGATTGTATTAAGCATTATCCAGTATATGTATACAAAGTCATCATGTTATAGACCTTGAATATATTCAACCTTCACCAATTAAATATTTCAAAATTTAAAAGATAGAAGGGGAAAGATATTATTCAAGACTTGTGCTATGCTGCATATAGTACCAAGTTTTGCGGGTGCAAAGAATCACAAAAGATGTGAGGCTTGGTTTCTTGGGTCTCTTGCTGAATTATTTTCACTCGTAAAAGTGAGTCACTAAAAGAGACTCTTCCGGAGCTGTCATTAGGCAGGCTTCACTCAGTTTCCAGGTTTCAACTCTGGAGTTTGATGGCCACCCTGCTTGGCTCCAGATGTAGCGAGAGTGTTGCTGAAGTTAGGTTAGCAAGCACCTTGCTTTTGATGTCTGTTCATCTTTGCTATTAGGTGAAATTCCTCACTCCCATTAGAAAGTTTAATATGCACAAAAGCAATATACCCCCCCCCCCCAGTATTTGACCACCATGAGGATCCTAGTAAGCTGATTTCACCAGAATTCTTCCTTTCCTCTCTGCTTCTTTTCAGTACTTTGATACTCACTGACCTCTGCTCTGTCCTTGACCATAAGGCTCACCTTTTCCTTGCTGTATTCTGAATTGATGCCATTGTATAACAATGTCTCTTCCTTCCTGTTGCTATTTCCTCAGTAAAATCTGTTTATACTGATTTAATTATTATGTAGCTCTGTATATATTTTTTGACATTACAGACACATAAAAATTAGTAACTCACTTTCCTTGTAAAAATCGGCATCACTTAATTTCTTCTAGGGCCAAGGAAATAAAGGTTGTCATTGCGGTTTCCCTGTCTTCTTTAAGCTAAGCTCTTTTCCTTGCTCTTTAAAGTGTCTAATTTAGAATACTGCATGGCTGGCCATATTTTAATCTATCTTTTGATGAATGAATCACTGACTATTCAAGCATTCAACAATTTCTGCCTGCGTTGTGCTACCCAGCAGCAAGTTTGCCAAATAGTGCTGTGCATGATGGACCACATTTTATCTCTCCACATCTGAGCTGTCCAAGCAACTCTGGAAAACATTTATTATATCACAAAGCTTCCAAGTGCTTATTCTAATTGTTTAGGGGGAAAAGTATTGATTAGAGGGCATTGGGATGTGTTGTTTTCCTTACCTATTTTCCATGTGTTCCACAATATTAAGTCTGGGCTTGTGAAGTTCAGAAAGGGATTTATTTGTCACAATTCAACTACAAATAGGACATTCCCCTGTGAGTGTTTTTCAAAACATGTAGCTATCCCTTCGATGCCTCATTTGCTGTGAAACCCCACAGCTTTCAGAGTGTTTCTCTGAAAGTAGTCAAGAGAAAGCCTCTGATTTTATTGCTTAATATTTAAAACTTATGGCAAACAAAACAATAATAATAATAAAAAAACCCGGGAATGGGCTTTCTTTCCAGGTGTTGGGAGGAGACCTGAGGCAGCAGCAACATTTGACCAATATCAGGACAAAACAAGTGACAGCTAACAAGATAGGGAACATATTTGTTTCTGCTAGCCAAATGTAAAATGTTTCATAAGAAACTGGTGGAGGCGCCGGGCGTGGTGGCACATGCCTGTAATCCCAGCACTCAGGAGGCTGAGGCAAGAGGATCGGTGCGAGTTCGAGACCAGCCTGGGCTACAAAAGTGAGCTCAAGGCCAGCCTCAACTGCATAGTGAGACCCTGTCTCAAAAAGACAAAAAAAAAAAAAAAAAAAAAAAAAAAAAAAAAAAAAAAAAAAAAAAAAAAAAAAAAAAAAAAAAAAAAAAAAACAGAACAAAAAAAAAACTGTGGTGGTGATAGCAAGCAGTAAACATAGCCACAGCCATACTTCCATTGCCTCTTCATCTTTCAGAATCTTGCCCCTCGTTATCAGAAGGCAGATTCTATCCTAATGCCACCCTGGTGGACAAGGCTTTCTTGGTGCCTTGATGACAGAGTATGAGGGAATAATGCTGAGACAAAAAGACAATGAGAAATAGGATAAACAAGAAGTGCATGCATGTAATGTGTGTGTGTGTGTGTGTGTGTGTGTGTGGTTGACTCGACTCTGTCACAGATCTCCTAAAAATCTCGTAATCAGGGGTATTCAAGAATCTTTTGGTCTCAGATTGGATTTTTGTCCCTGGTTTCTAGAAGATTCTTAAGACTTCTGTAACTTTCAGAGTGACAGGAACAACTGGCAGAGCCCCTTAAGTCCCCTGGCGTTTTCTAGGTAATAGTGCTTTAGGTGATTTTTTTTTCATATATTCTAATAAATTGACTTTTGATAAGATCTTAAATATGGGCTGGTCACAAGAAGAATCAAGCTATAATTGGGACTTCAAAACTTTCAGCCCATGCTTGCTGTCTGGGGAAAGAAGAGGAGCTAGAGATTAAACAAATATTATCAGATATGTGTGCAGCAGAATGACATCCTGAAAGCACAGAGCAGCCTCACCAGACAGCCAACCTGTTGGTGCCTTTGTCTTGGACTTGTGAGCTTCGGAACTATGAGAAAATAAGTTTCTACTATGTGTAAACTACCCAGTCTCAGGTTATTTATTTCATGTATTGGTTGTTACAGCATCTCACTTTGCAGCTCGGCCTCGTGGTAATCCTCCCGCTTCCAGCCTCCCCAGTGCTGGGGTTACAGACTTGGGCCACCACACCTGGACTCTGGCCAGCTCAGCCCGTCCTGGGGGAGGGCCAGGAGTGGCATGTGGTGCAGGGCATTGAACAACAGCCCCTGTGTTTGCCCAAGCTTGCCTAAGCAAGTGCTTTAGTCCATTGAACTATCCCTCCAGCACCAATCTCAGGTTATGTTAAAGCACAAAGCTACTAAGACATGGACAAATTGGAACACTTACATGCTGTTGGTGGGGACCTAAAATTGTGTATACTTTGTAATTACAGTTTTCCATTTGTTGTATGTGGTGATCCGGAGCCGAAAGAAGCAAGAAGAAGACTAGATGAAATCTCACTGAGATCTGTCTCTCTCAAAGTGAGCCCAGGACTCCAGAAGCATTTCCTTTTTATTTAGGTCATACAATAGAAGAATTACAGGGAGGAGAGTGGATCATCACCAACATCTCAAATAAGGGTGGAGACATTAATCAGGATAAGCTGTTACACCAATGTCTCAAGTAAGGGTGGAGACATCAATCAGGATAAGCTGTTACCTTTTTAAACCCAAGTTTCCTGAAATCCCTAAGTAACAGATTGCAATCCACCCTAAGCTTTGTTTATTATTCTTCACTTCTTTAAGGTGTTGGTTTCTTATCTCTATACCATTTCCTTAAATAATTCAACTTCGAACTACGATACACCCCAGCAAATTCATTTCTAAGTATCTACTGAAGAATAATGAAAATATGTCCACATGAAGGTTTACAGCAGTATAGTTTATTTATTTTTTATTTTTTGAATTTTATTTATTTTATTTTTTTTTTTCTTGTTTCAGAACTTTTGTTTGTTTATTTATTTTTATGGCTGGCTCAGCCTACCCTGAGGGCAGGGCTGGCGCTGCATGTGGTGCCGGGGATCGAACTGCAGTCCCTGCAGCCACCTGCTGGCGCTTTAGACCACTGTGCCATCCTGCCAGGCCCCTACAGCAGTATAGTTTATAACAATCATTCTTGAAATAAAAGGGAGACACAACCCAAGTATTGATCAGTGGATAAAAAGTAAACAAAATGCCATGCATCCATGCAGTAGAATGTTGTTAGGAGATAAAAGGAATGAGGTACTGGTATATGTTATGGTTTGTGTATAGGTGTTCCCCCAAAGCCTCATGTGGTCATGGGGTAGCTTCTGGAATGTGTAATTGATTATTATGCAAATGGGTACTGCCCCTCCCCTGGGGCAGGTATTGCATTTCAATGTAAGGTAGGAAAAGAAGTCAGCTGCTTGAGCAGCTGCAGGCTCACTCCCAGTGCTCTTGCTCTTTGCCTGCACCCATGGAAGATTGCCCTCTGCCATGTGCCGGTCTGCTTTGGAGCCAGCTGAGTATGGACTGAAACCTCCAGTAACTGTGAGCTAAATAAACATTTCATTCCCTCATTTTGAGTGTCGGGTGTTTGTGACAGCCAAGAGAGAAGAGTAACTAAGACAATATATGCTCCAACATTATGCTAAGTGAAAAACCTAGCCTCAGGGCTGGGGAAATAGCTTGGTGGTCTTGCAAGAGCAAGAAACTGGGTTTGATCTCCAGTACTGTATGCCATCCTGGTCTCATGCAGAGCTGGCCACCAAATCTATGTTTTGGCACGCCTGTGATCCCAGTGCCGGGAAAGCTGGGACAGGAAGATCACAATGAGTCCGAGTTGCATAGCAAGACTCTGTACCAAATAAATAACTAAAATTTTAAAAACTCAGCAACAAAAATCTACATATTATATGATTACAATTATACAAAATATTGAAAAAAAAACCCCAAATAATTTGGTAATTGCTTTAGGAAGGGAGAAATTAAGGGATAAGGAATTAATAGCTGAAAGTTATTGAGTTTCTTTTAGAAGTGATAAAATATTTTAAAATTGTTATTGGCAATAGTCACACATATCTGAATAACAAATAATTCAATTTTATACTTTAAATGATTGAGTCATATGGTATGTAAATTATATCTTAATAAAGCCATTGATAAAACTAATGAAATCATCCAAGTGTGTTGTCCATCTATAATCCCAGCATTGAGGTAGGAGCATCATACACTCAAGCCAACTTAGCAATTTAGTGAAACCCTGGGGAAGTACTGTGAAGGTTCTGGGTTCAATCCACACAAAAATTCAAAAGCAGTTAAGTCAACTTTCATTCCAACTGGTATCATGTAACTCTTACTCCACACCTTTAAGACTATGTCATGCTGAGATTTTGTGTCCCCATTATGGACACAGAGGTTATCTCTTTTGCACTTCTAGTCATCAAGGCTAACTCTTTTCTGTGGATTTTTCTCTCTGAAGTTTCCTGTTAAAGTATTTTAATTAATTCATTTTGTAATTTTCTCTTTTGAAGAGTTTTGTGGGAGCAGCTGGAGACCCCAGTTCGGGTACTGTGGCTGCTCAGAACTCCCTGCTCATTCTTGCTCCCAGGCCTTTGTGTAAACTTAAGGTGTGCAGCTGTCCCAAACTCAAATTTAGGGTGAGAGTTGTTACATAAATGTGTCATATTTATATCGCCTATTCCTTTCCCTAATACACAGATAGTTCCTTAATATCAATGTCATGCATTCCACAGTGATGTAAATTAAAATTACTTAATAGCTTTTTTTTTTTTTTTTTTTTTGGTCACCACCCACTAGGGGTTTAATTCACTGAAGTCAGAACAGTATAGAGAGGTGTCCTGCCCTGTCTCCATCCAGGGGTAAAGAGCTACAGGGCACCATGGGAATGTCCAAGCCAGGGGACCTTGAGACTACTCCTTGAGCAAGGAGAAAAGAGGATCTCTCAAGCTGCCTCTTTCTCTTTACTTTCCTTCTCACTCTCAAAATATTGTTTGTGATTGGTGTTAACAAAAAGATCCGAGTTATCTTCAGAGCCAGACTCTCCTGATGACTGTGGCTCAGCTAGGAGCCCTGACTCAGTTTGTCTGCACCTGTTGGTGTTGTCTTTCTCAGATGCTTCAGAGAAGGCCTCGGGAGCACCTCCTTTCGAAGAGAGCACTGGTGGCCTTTGCAGAGCACAAAGGAGATCTCAGCCTTCACCTTTTCTTCCTCTCTAATGAGGTCAACAATAAGCAAGTCCCCTCTCTTGATCCAGATGTTTTTGTTGTACTTCGAGGGCATGCTCACCAGGAGGTGCTGCCCTCCAGCCATCTGTACCTCATGCAGGTTGTTCCTTGGGGTCCTGAGCACTCTCAGTCTTTGTTGCCCATCATAGGGCACTATGGGCTCCCCCAATACCTTCTTCACCACGTGCTTTCTGTTGGTGGCTTGTGTGACATGCCAGGTCCAGGTACAGGGTGGTTAAGGAAATTGTCAACTCCACCTGCTGAGTTTCTTGGGTGGCAGTCTCAGAAGCCAGGATGTCTCTGGCTTTCAGGTCACACAGGCACTGCCTGAACAACTTTGTGTTCCAGGCTGAAAGTTGACAGTGACTCCTCCACAAATCACTTCAAGGGAAGACAATGACTGTTTCAAAATATTATTTTTTAATTCTAAAAGAAATGTATGTCTAATATTAAAGAGTTGTAAAACAGAAAATCATAAAATCAAAATTAATTACAACCCAATAATTCATATATTATCAATATGAACATTTTGGAATATAGTTCTTGAAAATTACATAGACAATAAACTTTTTAATATGGTGAGCCCATGTGCCATTATTTTAAATGGGACAATAATAATGGATTCTCAACCCTTAAAAATGCCCCAACAAAGATGAAGCAAGACCTATATAACAAAAATATAACTTTTGTACCCAGCAGAAAAGTCTTACAACGAGGTATTAAAAAGGAAAGCTATATTAATATGCTGAGCTGTAAAAAGGCTCAGGTCAACAGCCTCCAACATTGCCAGTTCTGCTGATAACCCACTACTATTATGGATTGTTGGATTATATATACAACTACTTTCTCTTTGTTCAGTGAGAAAAAAGATGTGTACATGTCTTCATCTTGTACTTTGAACAACTACTATGAAGACAGCAATATGCAATGTGATAGTTTTTGTATCTGTCCTACTAACCTCTTGTGAAGCTGTCTCATTGCTATTTCTTTCTCATTAATATTAATAAAAATGCTCTAACTATTTGCCCTTATGTTACTAAAATAGTCTTTGGAATTTATGAAAAAAAGGTAAAAGATTTTTTTTTGCAAATTTTAAGGCATTTAAAAAGTAGCAACTTAATTATTGAGTGCATCAATTATGAAATTGCTTTCTAAAATCATATAGTTCTATGTTTTATGAAAAAGCTTGTGTAGTGCTAGAAATTAAAATGTTCTTCTACATTTCAAAGATCATATATTATGTCCATATAAACGAATTTGTTAAATATTTTTAAGGAGGTATAAGAAAGACAAATTATTTAGCAAAATGAAATAAGCCCCCAAAAGGTAACTAGGTACAATATCTAATTGCCAACTAAATGCTTGCATTAATAAATTGCATAATAAGGAGCAATAGATGCTAGTCACTGATATTATTTTAGTGTACAAGGCTGTTTGGTGGCATGCTCAGATAGGTGTGAGCTGGATACAGATAAATAGAACAGCAGATCTGTGATCTTTGTTCCTGGTTAAATTCTGCTGGTTTTGTGCTTATTCTTTTCTTCCTGCATTCAAGACACTAGAAGTCTATTTTCTACCATTCATTGAAGAATGCTGCAGCTCCAGTTTTTTAGATTTCTGGTATCTTCTTATTTCAGGAAATTTTCTGGCTTTTATTGAGGCACACCCAGCACTTTGTCCTTTGTTCAGACTAGGTAATGAAGGTCAGCCAGGTGGTCAGCATGACTCATCTTCTCCTATATAAGTAGCATGCATGAAAATTAATGGCTATCTTTTCATTTTATGTAGTGCAGATGTTGGCTAGTTAAGCTTGCCTATAAGTCATAGATTATCAACATACTCCAGTGTATTGTATTTAGAACTAAAGAGGAAAAAAAGGTCTTATAAAGAGTAAAGTTAAAATCTCAGTATATAGTATATCCAGGGAGATTCTCAGTTTTAGCCTATTCAAAGTCATATCTTTGTCCTAGTGGCTGGTTGAATTATATACAGATTTTGAGAAATATGTGTTTTATAAAAATGGACATTTGAAGGATTTCTAGTTTGCCGAATACAACCCATCTAGCATAAAATATAAAAGTTTGGATCCCTTTTTGAATACTATTTATAGTACAGATATTCAAAATAAATGGACACATATCCAGGCTGTGTAGTCATATTCTGATTTCTTCTCAAGTCTTGGATTGGAGTTTTACTGAATTTTAAAGTAACAGTGAGATGACATTGACAGGTGTGGAAGGAACAGGTGCATTAGAATCTTTTTTAATGGGATATAATGCTATTCTTTCTGTAAAAACATATGACAAAGGAAAGTAGATCAGGGTCTGTTAATCTAATCATGACTTCAGAAGAAAATTTTGTATAATGAATTATGCATACTGTATATAAATTTTGTATAATGAGAATATGCATTCTCATACTGTGAGAAGAAAATAGTTTTTTTTTTTTTTAAAAAAAGATTATCACGGTGATTAGTTTAAGCTCTCCCACTCTAGTTTCTGTGGTCCAGTGTTCATTTCCATGGGAACAGCAATGGTAGGCAGCTGCTAAATTGTCAGACACGTCTAGGGGCAGTCCTGTGTGAATGCACACTAAGGTCCTTTAGTGTCGGTAGTTACTTCATCACAGGTAGCTTTGAAGCTCTGCATGCTGTGGAAACTCCTTGGGATATAGTAGGTGAGATGCTTACATTATTATGAAAGTTGTACAAATATATGTGATTTAACTATATGTAATAATATATATTTTATGTTATACATAATTTTATTTATTTAGTAGGAAAAACACTGAGTAGGAAGTATTTGCAAAGAAGAAAAAATAATTTAAGCATAAACAAAACTATTGTCCTTAAGAAATTTAAAATTTGTTTGATATTCAGGTCTCCTGGACTACATGTCCAAGGTCAGGACTCTAAGATATATGGGAAATGCTCCACCCTAATGCACATTCATTGTTTCTGATTTCAGCCTCTGTTCTGAGTGCTTGCCTCTTTCAACTCAAAAGCACACAAATATACCTCGTTTTAATTCCTTCTGTTTCTAGTTAAACCTTGATTTATCCTTCTGTTCCTTGCACTGGCCATTTTCATTGGTAAGAACAAGTGTTGCCTCCCAAAATGATTCACAAACCCTCTAAAATAGCCTTCTTATAACTTGTCTGAAAGCCCTACTCAAATGTTCCTGCTAGCTCTTATAGTCCTCTCCTTGGGAATTTCATTCATTCATTCATTCATTCATTCATTCATTCATTCATTCATGCATTCATTCATGCAACAAATACTGAGGACCTACAACATTCCAAGCTGTGATAAAGTTAGTGCAGTCCCAGTCTGCATTTGTGAAACTTAGGGTTTGGTTAGGGGAAAGTATTATAGAAGAAAATGCGCAACTCATTATACACAAATAAACTTAAATACATTTTGTGCAATTTTAATGAAAAAGTAAGGGATGAAATGAGATCTAATTTATACTGAATTTGGAGTCATAAATTTTTTTTCCTTTTTTATTTTTGAAGGAAAGGTTTATTTAGCTCACAGTTTTTGGAGGTTTCAGCTCATACTCTGCTGGCTCCAAGGCAGAGTGGCATGTGGCAGAGGGCAGCTGTTCATGGCAGTGGAAAGTAGCAAAACAGCAAAAGCAGAAGGGGAGGCACAGTGCCAGTAGCAGCAGCAGCAGCAGCAGCAGCAGCAGCAGCAGCAGCAGCAGCGGCAGCAACGGCAACAGTCCATAGATGTCTTTTCTACAAATCTAAACGCTGAGTCTGAAATTTGTACAGAGAGATAGGTGAGGGAGAGAATGCCTCCTGGGTCGCAGTCTTTTCCAGTACCTCTTCTCTCTTCCTGCCTTTGTTGAGCGTGTGTACAGCCATTCTTTATTGCTCCTCCATCACACTCTGTCTTATTTGCTTCATAGATTGCTCTTTGAGCAGGCTGAAGTCATGGGGATGGTGGGAGAGTGGCAGTATAAGCCCTCAGCAGCAAAACAACAACTTGAGGGTGTTCACATGTCAAAGGAACCATTTATATATCGAGGAACATAAGGCCGATGGGTTGGTGTGACTTGGGAGGCCTTCGTGGAGATGGAAGCACTTGGTTATGCTAAGACTTTTCTTCTGCCACCTACCGTGATGATGAGTAGCAGCTGTTAAGTCCAGTGGTTTTCTGTTGATACCTGCTTTTCTCCCCTTTGCAGGGCAAATGTTGTATTCAAGGGGCTCTATTATTGTCACCCACCAAGAAATCACCTGATGGTCCCTGGCAGGTGTGTGATAGTGTAATACCATTCCCACATTTCAAATGGTGAGCCAGGGCATGTGCTATTACAGTGGATTATCTCAACCTGGAAAATGGCCAACACCTTTTCACTTGTCTGGACTGATTAATATTTTATACTAGGTGAGCAGAAAATACTTTTGACCTTATTCACTTTATTGCTTGTGAATCATGGCAGAGACAGGTAGAAGCTTTGTTTAAACATTTATTGGTACATATTTTGAATGTTTTCAGAAGGCTGCATTAAATGAATAGATAAAGTTCAAATATTAGCATAGAGTTAATGAATTAATCATCGTGTGCTTCTAAAAACCACATTTCTGTTATAATTAGATGTATAATGCACATGACAAGTGAATTCAGATATTCCATAATGTATCATTTCCATTGGTTTGAAAATTAGATCTATGACCAAATTTTCCTTTCTTCTTCCTCCTACACATATATTTATTCCACATTCTATTTATCAAGAACTATTATATATGCATATATATGATATTATGTATAGCATAGTATAGCATAGTATAGCATAGTATAGTATAGTATAGTATAGTATAGTATAGTATAGTATAGTATAGTGTAATATTGACAATATAATCATGGTCTCCAACAATTTTGGAACCAGTCACATACTACAACTGTTTTCATAGAAGATAATTTTTCTATCAATGCACATAGGGAGGCATATTTTATAGATTAGAGTCTCATAAGGAGCAGATGATCTTGCATGTGCGTTTCACTCTAGGGCTCATATTCCTGTAAGAATCTAATACCACTGCAGATCGGATAATATACAGAGTTCAGATAGTAATGAGAGTGATGAGGAGGTGCTGTAGACATAGATAAAGCTTCACTCCTTTGCCCACTACTGAACTCCTTCTATGTAGTTCTTTTCCTGTCAGGTTACAGATTGATAGCAGCCCTTTCCCAGAGCTTGGAGATTCCTATATTATGTAGTACATATGTTGAGATATAGTGCAATATACTTATAGTTATCAGTGCTAGCAAGTAAATAAGCAACAGAAATTCACTGTAGAGTCAGGACAGGTGCACATACAAGGTGCTGTGGACCAAAAGAAGGACTGCTCAAGAATATACCAGCGAAACTGAGTTCAGAGAGAGAGAATAGCTTTTTTTCTTCCAGATGTTTGCATGCCATCTCCCCAACATCATATGGTGAAGCCCTAATCCTTAAGTGTAGTTGTATTTGGAGGTGGAGCTCCTAAGGAACATTCAATGTATAAGGTTAAATGATGTCACAGGTGACAGGATTCAAAGTTTCTGAGGCATCTTGCCTCAAACATTCTCCCTCTTGGTTTCCCAGGCACCCTGTCCCCAAATTCTTTCCCCGTTGGCCCCACGCAGAACCAAACTCAAAACTGAAGAACAGGTCCACCTGACTTTGACCTGGGCAAGCAACTATAGAAATTCTCCTTTGTTGACCTCGAAAGTCCCCCCACAGACCAGGTAGCCCTGCCAGGATTGGCTCTCCTTCAGCTGATCCAGCCCATGGTCTCCCTCCCTAAAAGATCTTATAAACTCTCCTGTCCTTTTTTCTCTGCTGTCTTGGCCCACTAGACTGCCAGCCTGCTTGCTGTCCGCAGTAAATCTACTTGTGTCACAATGCCTGGTCTGGTCGATTGCATAGCTTTGTACCTAACGATGGGGCGAGAAGCTGACCCAACAGGGTTGATATCCTTCTGAGAAGTGACATCAGAGTGCCATCTGTCTTCTCTTCACCACAGAGAAGAGGCAATGTGATGACAACGCAAGAAGGAGGAGGTTGTCTGCTTGTCAGGAAGGGAACCTACACCGAAAACCAGTGGGCACCAGAACATTGACCTTGAACTTCTAGCCTCCAAAGCTAGGAGAAAATAAACATCTATTGTTTCTTTCAGGTCTTTTATTAAGACAGCCCTACCACACTAAGACATTGTGAACTCTGGAGAGGTTGAAGGAAAGAGGGACTAAATACCGTTTTGAGCGATAGTAAAGGCAAAGAAGTATTCTTCAACTATTAGTAAGAAAGTTCATCCAGAAAGAGGCTCATGGTAGGTATTAAGCAGATGATACTAAGCATGAAAACTGATTTTATAGATGTTAGAATCTATGCTAAAGAAACAGAAAGGAGGCAGGGGAATTAGCAGAAATTAAAAGTTGTGACATCTAAGTTTGGTATAAAAGAGCAAAGCAGATTGCAGTCCAAAACAGCAGAGAGAGCTGCTGCTGTAGAGAGCCCCCTTGGTATTTTCTTTCTTATTTGCCTTTTTGAGACAGACTCTCACTGTGCAGTTCAGGCTGGTCTTGAGCTCACTTTGTAACTCAGGCTGGTCTTGGGATCTCCAATTTTTAAAAAAATGCTGTATTTGTTACAGGGTCTCACTACACAGTTCAAATTCATAGTGCTTCTCCTATTTCAGCCTCCCCAGAGCTGGGGGCATGGCGTGTGGTACTACGGATCAAACCTGGGTCCTTGTGCTTGCCTAGGTAGGAGCATAGACTGCTGAGCTATTTCCATAATCTCTAGACTGGCCCTGAACTCACAACAATCCTCCTGCCTCAGTTTCTCAAGTGCCTGGTTTACAGGCCTACAGCACTCTCTCTCTCTTCATATATATATATATATATATATATATATATATATATATATATATATGTATATATATACAGGCCTACAGCAGTCTCTCTCTCTTCATATATATATATATGTATATATATATGTATATGTATATATATATGTATATATATATATACATATATATATATATATATATAATGGACTTAATTTATAAAGGATTTAATATTGCAGTTAATAAGTCACACTAGCTTACCTTGTAATTTTCTTTCTTTTCTGGGGCTTTTTTTTGTTTGTTTGTTTTAGGTTCATACTGGCTTCATAAAATAAACTGGGTGTGGAAATGGCATTTTTTGTTTTTCCTTAGTGATATGGAGAGCTCATCAGTGAGGTAATCTGTACCTCAGGAATTCCCTCTATGAAGATTTTTGATTACTAACTCAATTTTGTTAATGGGTATTGAATTAATCAATTTTTCCATCTCTTCTTGGGTAAGTTTTGATAAATATTTACATTAAAGAATTTTCTTAGTCTCTGTAGTCAAGTTTATTAACATCAAGTCATCCAGTGTCTAGGATTTTTCATGAATACTCTTCTCTTATTTCGAAAATTGGAAAGTTATATTGCTTTTTCCTTTAATTGCTTTTACTAAATACTTATTTTCATTATTTTTTTAAGCAACTAACTTTGGGTTTGATGACTTCTGTACTGTCTCTTTTCTATTGATTTTTTGCTTTTGATTGAATTATTTCCATTCCCTTCAGATTCTTGAGATGGAACTTTGATCACTGATTTTTAAAAAAACTTCTCCCTAAATATGCCTTCAAAGATCAAAAAGAAATTCTTGTTAGCACTGCTTTAGTTGCACATGACACAATTTGCCTTCACTTCTCTTCAGCTTTAGTATACTATAGAGAACATCTTTTATATGATTTTAATTCTTTGAACTTAGTTGAAGTTTACTTTATGATGTAAGGTACATTTGGCAAATGTTCAAGTGCAGAAGGGTGACTGGATTCTCTCTTTTCAGCATGTTAATGGATCATTCCATCATCTGGCTTTCTTATACCTTGTGAAAACGTCAATGGTAAGTTCTTCTGTTGCTTATATTGAAGTTTTCCCTACACATTCCCTCCGTTTTTATAGCTTTCCCTGTCTTCTTTTTAAAAATGTGTCATTTTATACAATAAATGTGATATATATAACAGGTGTTCTGTTATTTTAGTTAGACAATTTTAAACCATACTTAAAAATTTTAAAAAGGACAAAATTTAAGGCTTGGCCTGGTGGTGCATGCCTGTAACCCCAGCACTCAGGGGAGGCTGAGGCAGAAGGAGTGATGGGAGCTCAAGACCAACCTGGGCTACAAAGTGAGTTCAAGTCACTGAATGGCACAGAGAGAGACTCTGCTTCAAAAAGGCGACAAACAAACAAACAAACAAACAAACAAAAGTCCACCAAAACAAAATGAAATTTAAGACTTTGACAGCTTTGTAAAGGTATAATTTAGATGCCATGACATTTATGTCTTGTAAGTTTATAATGCAATGAATGTAGTGAATATGTAGAATTAGGGAAATGTTAACAAATTATAGATTTAGAATTTTTCTAACACACAAAATATTTTGTTCAAGGTGCTCATTATCAACCTTGACTTCACATACTCTCTTTTTAAATGCCAGAGATCCACTGCCTCAATGAGTAGGGGATTATGTAGCTCACAACTTCAATGGGATCATGGGCTCAGAGATAGAAATGGCATGATGGAAAGGTATAGAGAAGAAAGCTGTTTATCCTGTGGCAGCCAGGAAGCAGAGAGAGAGAGAGAGAGAGAGAGAGAGAGAGAGAGAGA
>PVJA010017944.1:0-40803 GCA_004027025.1 Myocastor coypus | reverse complement strand
TCATTCAAATTTACTTACCCCTGCTGAAGAAGAGGTAACTATAGCTAAAGGTAACTTAGTTTTAAAATGCAAATACTTCTTCTCAATACAACATTATGCATTTTAATGTTAAGAGATCCAGTTATGTGTCCATAAAACTGGAATACTAAAAATTTTGTTCTCCTGGAAAAAAATGAGCTATGCAAGTAATGAACTTGATTGAACGAATTAATATGGCTAACATTTGCAGTATGTTTAATACATCATCAGATTGTCCAGGTGTCATAAACGCCTGTGATAGCCTACCTACCACATAACTGACAGCCTGATACACATTGCCAGGGTGTTCAGGGTCTCACTACTAGATTGGACCATAGTGATCCACCTGTTTACAACCTCCCTAGAGCTGGGATTACAGGGGTGTGCCACCATGCCCAGACTCAGTTGCTGTCTCAGTGTGCCCTGGGGTTGAGGCCAGCACGGCAGGCCCGGGGATCAAACTCCCAGCCCCTGTGACTGCCTACAGGCGCTTTAGTCTGCTGAGTTATTTGGCCAGACCTACCAGCCTCTAATCTTGAATCCCATTCAATCATGAATTCTCCCCAGCTTAGCTTTGCTCCTTTCTCTATTTTTCTTTCTTTTTCATGTTTCCTGAGATCATGTTTCCTGAGCAATTATAGCCAAATTCCTCCCATAAGCTCTGCTCTTCAAGGAATTGATCCATTTAGTCCGTGCCAGGCTTGGAGCTAAGAGTTTCGCTGGACCATGTCATCCTCAGAACAGAACTGTGATGCAACTACTATTTTGTATATCATCTTACATATAAGAACACTCAAGCTTAAGTGAACTGCCTATAGTCTCACAGATACTAAGGGGCAGTGTAGGTTCCGATCTAGCCTGTCCCACTGGACAGTCAATAACCGTGTGACTAGGCTTTCCTGCATTAAGATGACAATGTGATGTTGGTAGCTTTTCAGTAACTGATATTTCTGCATGCCAAAGAAAACCTAGTGAACCCGAAATGCTAACCCTGAAGGTTAGGATGAGCATTCTTCCCAAGTTTCTCAGATGCTTTACATGGACACTGGATGTACAGAGACTCACGTAAACTATTGTTTGGAGCACATCAGTGGATGCCCTTACGTCACACAGGTGTGGAAGTCAGTAACTCTGCCTGGTGGCTACTGAATACATACAGCAAAACTGCATCAGCATCAGCAGCTGAGTAAAAATCTACCATTGTCCCAAATTTATGTTTTATTATAGGAAGGAGAAGAAGAAGAAGAAGAAGAAGAAGAAGAAGAAGAAGAAGAAGAAGAAGAAGAAGAAGAAGAAGAAGAAGAAGAAGAAGAAGAAGAAGAAGAAGAGAAGAAGAAGAAGAAGAAGAAGAAGAAGAAGAAGAAGAAGAAGAAGAAGAAGAAGAAGAAGAAGAAGAAGAAGAAGAAGAAGAAGAAAGGAAAGAAAGAAAGAAAGAAAGAAGAAAAAACCAACAAACAAATACGGCCTCGTAAGTGATTAAAGCATCAACTCAGCTACTGCATGGGGCAGAAGGGGATGATTTTCAGTCACCATTTACAATCATCGCAGTTTGACGTGACAGGAGTTGGAATCATGATGGATGATCAGGGATGGAAGAGGAAAGGCCTAACGAGCAGGTAGGAGAGCGTAAGTAACTTAGAGGATGGAAGACAGAAGGAGCCCAAGTGCAGGGCCCCTGTGCCCTCTCTGAGGGTCCTCAACACCTATGATTTACCACAATGAGCTCGGCGACAACCAGGGCTCCAGGACTCATCAGCTCCAACTCCCGACTTGCTTTGCGCTTCCCAGATTTCTCCCACATTACACTCAAGTTAGGAGCCAGCCTTTTAGATTCTCCTGGTGCTGTAGAGTGCGGAGCAGGCAACAGGAGTGCTGTGAGTCCGCTCGAGTCCTCCTCTCTTCGTGCTGAATTTCCTGCTAATGCAGCTTGTGTTGCTAAGCCCCGGCCAAACTTTTGCCATTTCCACCCAGTGCTGCTTCTGCAGGGTCAGTAACGCTGTGTGGATGCTGAAGATCCACAAAAATTTGATCCCAATCTAGAGCGGACACACAGTGGTCCTACCAGGATTTGCTTTCAGTTCTTTTCTTCTTCTTTGCTGCCAGCGTAAATGGGTGACTTAGGTTTGTTCTTTTTCTGCTCTGCAGAATTTGTCCGCTAGGAGGCTGGCAAGATGGTTCAGCAGTCTAGAGTGCCTACTTAGGAAAGCTTAGGCAACCACAGGAACCACGGTTTGATCCCCAGCCAGTCCCACCCCCAGGGGAAAAGAATTTGTCCTTTAAACTGTCTCAGAGCCCTCCTTCCCTTAGCTGATGTGATGATATATTTTCTATTTCTCTCTACCTCGCTTGCTTTTCCTTTTCTGTTTTGAACGCCATCTAAATATTACCAATCCAAGTTCTCCAAAGGTGTTTTTATTTCCAGGCTTTTTCTCACCACAACACCTCTCTCTTTCTAAGCAACCTAAGCTCTGCCATCAAACGCAACTGCAAATCTCTGTGGTGCTCGAATAGGACATCTTCATCTCTGAGCTGGTCCTGTGCTCGAGGTCCCAGGCTCACGCATGTTCATAATTCCCTCAAGCATCTTGATGTCTCTTCAATCTCAACAAGTCCGAACTCAACAGAAAATAGTTATTTCACAGTTACTCTTCTATACTTTACTATCACAGTCTACCTGGCATCTAGAAAACCAGCAGGCAACCTCCATTTCTTTCTTCTTCTGTGATACTGGAAATGAAATTAGGGGCCTTTGTAATGAGCTACATTCCCTGTTTTTCTTAATCTTTAAACAGCTTCCCAGTAATTTGCTGTTGCCTGGGATGAACTCAACTTGGTGACCTTCCTGCCTTACTTCAGCTCTCAGGGAGCCACGTTCTGTCTTTCTTTCTAACCCATACATGACGCTCCTGTGTTCAGATTCGGCTTTCCTAGCTCAAGCTAACTCTCTTCCTTTCGCACTACCTTCACCAAGATCTCCCACTTGGTCAACTGTATCAGCTCTGGAAATGTACTCACTCCTGTACATCCCAAGCAAATGTTTTTCTCAAAAGACGAATTAGGTAGGTTTTTGACTCTTTTACTCCTGTACACCAATTCAAATCATTTATGTTATTTCAGCTCTTAGCTCCAGCGTCACTTCTTTATTGACCCTTATTGGACCTACTATATGGGCAAGCTTGAGTGTACCCTCATTTTTACGACCGTTTCACTCATTCCACTATTCCTTGGCAGAGTATATGGATAGAAAGGCATAGATGATGTTGGTGGTGGCCTATCAATATATTGGCAACATGGAGGCCATCATAATTTGTATTCAATAAATCTTGATACTTTGGAAAGACTTGGCGAAGATTCCCATGAATGACTGGCTGCTAATTATCTTGTTTTAAATGGTGCAGTGGTGTAAACATACCTTTTTAAATCTAAGTGTGCTGAAACCCCAGTTGCTGCTAATCCACGCTCGCTGAACACTGCCAGAAAGTAGTGCAGCCTGCATTACGGCACCTAGCACATGCTGCCTGAGTGTCACGTTGCACCAATTAATGACTTGAGACATTTTGCCTCTAGCCTATTACACACTGAACTAACTTCTCCAGTAGCATATTAAATATACTTACCTCTCTATAGCTTTAATATTGCTAAGGTATGATAAACATATGCTTTCAGGAACCAAGGTTACATAAATGTATGTGTGTGTGTGTGTGTGTTCTTCTCCTAAATAATTTCCTCTCATGTGTCGCTTAAGTTCGTGGGACTTCTCATGTTGCATTTTCTTTCTTCTCTCCACACACCCTAATCATTCTGAGGTGTTATCAAGATATCTAGGTCTAATAATATCCTCTGTCTGCCCACACACAATTTCTATTTCTTTTTTCCTACTCAGCTACATAGCCATGCACTGCTTGTTTCTTATTCTGACTTCGGTTTGTGGTGCCCCCAGCATCTGTGTGTGCATTACTTAAAAAATGTGAGTAGGAATTTGGTATTTGTGCTGACTGCACTTTCAAAACAGAACGGTTTACATTAGTGGATTCCGTAACGGCAAAATGTAAATATCACAGAGAGAAAGAAGAAACCAAGTCTTCTGAGAGTGTGTCCCTTTGTATTTTGATTTAACTTAAGGACATAGGTACAAGAAAGACGAAAAGGGAATGAAAAACAAGGAAGGAGCAGGGTATCCAGGTGAGAAAGAGGAGTACAGTCCCTGGACAGCCTCTGCAAGACCGTAGGAACCCGGTCTCAGAAGTAGCTCACCTCAGCTTGGACAGGCTCAGGGCTCGGTCATCCCTGTTAACCCGAGCCTGTGTAAGCTCCACAGTCCCAGCGTCCCTGCTGGAGGCTGAGAAGGTTCCTATGATGGTGGAGAAAATGCTCAGCCAGGGAGGATGCAACAGACGTGAACACCACCTTCGTTACTGGGCAGCTTGGCAGTGCATGCTCTGCGTGGCGACAGAGCCTGAGCCGACAAACTAAATGCTCATGTTATTCCAGTTCACTGGCATCTCATGAAAAATGCCAATACATTTAGGGTCAGCTAGAGGGAAAGCATTCTTTCAGGCTTTCACAGAGATCAAATTGGTCAAGCAATGGCCGTGACTCATCCAGATGGCTGACACTGACAAAAACACCTACAAACTGCTGTTCATGGTTTCAGAGTAAATCCTGAGGGGATTTAACTGACTGCATCAGATATAAAAGCTACAGTTTTTGTTACATAGATCTTGCTTTAACTTAGTCTTAACCACCCAGCAGAAAGGTCTAGCCACAAGGTATAAAAAGTAAAGCTACATTAATATGCCAAGCTGTAAAAGGTTCAAGTCAACAGCTACCAACTTTGCCAGTTCTGCTGATAACCCACTATTATTATGGACTACTGGACTATGTATGCAGCTACTTGCTCTGAGTTCAGTGAGAAGAAAGAAAAGATATCATGTCTGCATCTTGCACTCTGAGCAACTACTATGAAGACAACAATATGCATTACATTAATTACTATAACTGTCCTAATAGGCATATGCATTATATTTATTACTATAACTGTCTTAGTAGCCCTTTTTGAAAGGGTATCACTGTTATTTCTTTTTCATTAAAATAGATAACTTTAAAAATTAATAAAATTAAGTATAAAAAATTAAAAATCTCCAAATAAGTAAGCTATTAATCCCACTTAGGTAACCAGTTACAGAGGAATTTAGCAAGTATTTGTTGAATTAGTTGGCATGAAAAAGATTTATTCTTCTCTAAGTTATTTTTAAAAATTCTAATCTAAAGTGTAAATACCTAGTGACAAGTGAATTTATACATAAGATGAAGGACAGTTTAAGGGATATTATTTTAAAAGTAGATATCTGTTTAAATCCGTGTTCACAAATTAACCTCAGGTTTAATTTTTAAAGACATAGGCTATAATTATTCCTTAACAGTTACTATTGTAGAAAGTATCTTTACCTGAGTTATTAAATGAATACAGGTATTAACACACTTTCTATTAAACTCTTCTACAAAATAAACACATACTGACGCACATATAATTTTTACTTTGTGGCAAAAACATAATGCTGGATTCAAGTTGGTGAATTACACTGTACATCTTTTTTAAAAACATATGTTCTTAAAGTACGCAAAATCTACAGACCTCCTTAACCTACACGGTACCTATGGCTACATTAGCTACTGGTAGTACTGGTGCACTTGGAGATTTAAAGAAAGCTCAAGCCCTAACTGACTCATCACTCGCCAAGTCAACCTTCACTACATAGCAATTAATGCAATTTTCCAGGCTGTTTTGTTGCTAGGGTCCCACTGAGGGAGGGATGTTTTCTGGCTTCTCTATAAAACATGAGAGTCAAGACTTCTCAGTTTCCGTTGCCTAGTTTAAAAAAAAAATGAATGGGGTGGAGATGACCTGCAGAAGTGGCACCTCAAAAGCGCAAGGAAAAGAAGGAAGAACAGGTCATCAGTCTGGGGCCTCAAGTGGCTGAAGGAGAGAATGCATTTGGTGTCTGCCACACCTTTGCATCCTTCAGTAATACTTTTGTCCATGTCACTGATCTCTCTGGCAAGGAAACCATCTCTTGTGTGACTGGTGGGATGAAGGTGAAGGCTGATGGAGATGAGTCCTCCCCATATGCTACCATGTTGGCTGCCCGGGGTGTGGCCCAGAGGTGCAAGGAACTGAGCATCACTGCCCTGCATATCAGGCTCTGGGCCACAGGAGGGGACAGGACTGAGACCCCTGAAGCCAGTTCACAGCCAGCCCTCAGAGCGCTCGCTCGCTTGGGGATGAAGATCCGGAGGACTGAGGATGTCACTCCCATCCAATCCAACAGCACCCGCAGGAAGGTCACCTTGGTTGCTGTCTGTAAACAAGGCTCAAATTGTTTTCTGCTAAAAAATTAACTCCATCTACACTGCAAAAAAAAAAAAAAAAAAAGCTATGGGTTGAAGCCAACAAGTTTATGTTTTCTTCCAAGTCATGTGGAGCATAAATAGATTCTAGTACCACATTTCCAAGAGGGAAACTGAGCCCTTGAATTTAGGGTGTGGCTTCTCTAAGTGGATGTTGCTTCTGATACCTAAACTCAGGGATCACAGTCACCATGGCGGATCTCCAGATGGGACGAGTCTTTTTTATTTGTTGGAACGTTAAACAGCCGCAAATGTGCTGTTTGTAAATGTTTTAATTATGGTACTCAATGGGCTCCGCACTTGCTCAGAGAAGGGATTCTGCATTCCAGGCCACGTGAGGACTGGCAGAACAGCACGGCTTCCCTTGACTACTTACTTAAGAGCACCTTTGCTTCTGCCATGGAACCAGGGTCCTGTGCCCACGTGGTCTTGCTGATCTACTGCTGGTACCATTCTTCTGTCGCTGTGGTCCGCTGAGCAATGATCTACAGAATGCACTAGAGGTGTTTTGGGGGGAAGTTTGGTATCACTTTGTGATATTAACAGTTATGTCTGGGAGAACCTAGAATGATAGTGGCACACACTCGAATTTTATATGTAATGTGGCAAACCTAGCCAGGAAAACTGTAAATAAAACACAAGGCAAACTAGAACTTGCTCCGAGATCCTCAAGCATGCTGACTGGGCATCTTTGTGTTACAGCTACTTACATAAAAGGGAAAGGAAAAAGAAAATAGATACAATTAATAATACTGAAGATAAAATAATACTTAATATCAAATGAATTCATAACAAAGCTATGACAGACTGCACAGGCAGCAAGTGATATTTATACAAAAATATCACAAGTGATCATACTATGTTGACACAGTATGAAGAGTGCTCAAAAAACAACTCAAGCTAGACTTTCACTTGACTCAGCTATTTCTCTACCAGGTATTAGGCTAGGGAGATGGCACAGCAAGTGGAGATGCGCAGTGCCATACCCCTCTTTATGCTGTTCGGCAGTATCTGCCATGATTCGGTTCTGCAGCTCCTTCGGCTCCCAGATGCCCCTTTCCTCCCACTTGCAGGTCAGCTCTCTGTTCCAACAAGCTCAGTACACACTACATCTGCTTCTTCATCATTTCTGGGGCTATCGTCATTTGCTAGTTTTAAAAACCTTTGTTCCTTTTCCTCCTAGTCACCACTAAAGGAAGGAGCTGCTCTTGATTAATAACAACTAAAAGGCTAGTTCGCTGCTTGGTACCTTTTAAACTACCAAATTCTTCCCTTTTGTCTTCCCTATGTCTTGCAAACCGCCTGTCAACAAACCCCTCCTCTTTCCATACAAAATATAAAATACTGCAAATAAGAAGTTGTGGGCCTGGAGCCTGGCGGGATGGCTCAGTGGTCTAAAGGGCCTGCTTAGGGGGCAGATGCAGGGACCGCGGTTCGATCCCCAGCACCACATGCTGCGCCAACCCTGCCATCAGGGCAGGCTGAGCCGGCCATGAAAATAAATAAATAAATAAACAAAAGTTCTGAAACAAGAAAAAAAAATAATAATAAAATTCTAAAAAAAAAAAAAAAAAGAAGAAGTTATATCTATACGGACCTTCCTATTTTTGATTTGTACTAATATCCCCAGAGTACAGAACTACAAACTGACTTCACAGAACAGAGCCTAGATTACAGATAAATAAGATAGAAGTTTCCAGAGAGAAGGGCCTTTCCCTCCTACAATTTCTGAGCATCCCTGTAGCATGGAAATGTTCCACATTACCTCCACAGAGCACTTGGTGTAGCATGTGACACTATACATTTAGATGTTCTTCCAACGTAATAACCAGAGAAAATATTTCAGTTCTAGAATAATGTTCCTTTGTAGAGTAAGATAAAGTAGTAAGACTATGCTTTAATTGCTATTAGAGGAGACAGAATTAATGGCAATAATAATAAATGAAGACTAGCAAAATTAAAACAAATCAAGAAAACCTGAATATCACTGAAGGGTGGGATGCTGAAACTAGTATTTACTTGAAATGGTTGTACCACATGTAGAACTTCCTCCACATGAATAATATACACAATTTCCCTGGCGTATTTTACTCTTCGTTTCATTTGTTCACCGCACAATGCATATGTGTCAACGTGACTAGGTTACAGCTTTTCCTGGATTGTGCATGGGTTTGCTGTAATTACATTGTAATATAAATGGCTGAAAAGACTTCGCATGAGTCAATTGGTGACCTTGATTTATTTTTCCAGGTCATGACGATCCATGTTTGAACCTCATCAAAAATTCCAACTTAATAGCAGGTGTCAGCCTTTAATGTTTTTCTGCTTGTCACAGGCAGATTGGTCAGGACACAGTCCTACAAATAATAAGAGCAAGTTGAATCACAATTCTATTTCTCTATCTTTATCAATTGTACAAGAGAAAATACAGTTTAGATGACAAAAGGCTAAGAAGAATGAGAAAAATGTGCTAGGTATACCACTTCTACTACTTCTTTTCTATTGCAAGCAACAGACAACAGAGGGTTTTAGTGTGTGTGTGTGTGTGTGTGTGTGTGTGTATTCATAAGAGTAGTGAAAGCCTTCCTGTTCCCAGAACAGAACAGCACTTCAAATTGCATCTGTTCAACAATGCTACAACCCCTTTTAGACAGAGCAAGCCTTTCACATGCTATTACAGTTAAAACTCTGTAGGGTATTCAAGTATGGTCACATTAGAGGCAGCCTCCACAAGGGCCACCCTTTGGTAAAAGCTTGTGACCATATCCTGGTCCCGGTTTTAGTGTCAACAATCCTCTGTCAAAACAAATTTGGAGCTGGTGAAATCAACCCTAGGCTTGCTTATCAATCTGAGAGAAATCAATGTTCCAGCTGGGCACACACACATATTAAGGAAGCATTTGATAAAGCCTGCACTTCCTTGATCAAATTCACCTGAGCTTTTCAAGTGGTAGTTATCTAGGGCAGTTGTCTGCGATGGGCCGCACCAAGACAAAGACCGGGCATGGGCCACGAGGGTGAGGGGATGAAGAAGAATCAGTGAACCTGAAATGGCAGTCACAGGCACAGAGGCTGGGTAATTACATTCACCTCTTCAGAACGGACCTCCTTGGCTCCAGACACAGCCCGCGGAGACTCCCAAGAGACAGGCTCAGAATCTGAACGACCCATTTTACCAGATGATTCGAAGGTGACGAGTCCTCTCTTACACGTTTCAGTAGCATGACCTGTGGGGTCAGCCACTCCTTGCTGCTGGTAATTTCCCACTCAGTGATATCTTGTTCCTAAAGACTCACTGGAGAGAAGGATGTGAAACGGTGAGGGAAGCTGGGCTAAGTGCTAAGCTTGCTGCAGACTGGGCTGAAATGAAACAGGAAGTCGAACTGAAGGTGCGTAGCCGTGCGCTGGGGCGATGACCACAGCTGTTTCTCCTGGGAGGAGAAGGCAAGGAACCAGAAAACGCCTGTGATCTGGCGTGTATCAAGATGCCCAGAGGATGTCAGGAGCCAAGAGAAGCCTTGACCGCTTCCCTGTTCTCCAGAGCTACACCAAGCTGCTGGGTGTAGCTCTCATGGTTCAGAAAACCATTCGTTTTCCTTTCTTTTTTAATTAATTAATTCATTTTTTATGTATTTGGTACAGAGTCTTGCTACGCAACTCAGACTCTCCAGAGCTGGGATCATACGTATGTAAAACCATGCCCAACTTTGGTGGCCAGCAGAGCTTGTCAGGGTTCCAGGGCTGGTATAGCATGAGGTACCAGGGATCAAACCCAGGTCCTTGAGTTTGCCAGGCAGGCACTTAGACCACCAAGCTATTCTCAGCAATTTTTCATGCCATAGTACTTTCTCATTTAACAGCAAAATTTTATTTTCTTTTCTTTCCTGTCCTTTCCTTTCTTTTCTTTTCTTTTCTTTCTTTTTGTATTTAGTTCAGGGTTTACAGGGTCTCACTACACACACTGGACTCACAGTGATTCTCCTGTTTTCAGCCTCCCAAGTGCTGGGATTACAGGTGAGTACCACCATGCCCAGTCTCAATATCCCTAGGGGTGGGACCTGCATGCCACACTGGGAATCAAACCTTGGTCCTGGCATCTGCCTAAGCAGGCACTTTTACCCACTGAGCTATCTGTCCGACCCTTAGCAAAATTTTCTTGAGTCTTACTATTCTTGTACAAGGAGAAATAGCAAAAGGACATTTGCTAAGTGTAAAATACCCATCTCCCACAGAAAGAAAGCTCATACTGAGGAACATTCTACTGCCAGGTATAAAATTATCTCATGATTTTTAAAAGATTCGTATGGATTATATATGATTGGATCGAACAAAAATCTACACAAACAGAACATACTACAATCAATCAGTAAGGAAGAAAGGACATTACTTAGCATGGAATACTGTTAAAATTGCTGTTGTATGGTAGTCATGGTAATGGACTCACGCAAGAATAAAACTTTGTAGAAAAAAACAAATATGTACATAGTTTCAAAATACTTTCTCACAGCTCACATACCTGGATAAAGTGAAACCCTTCTCCCAAGCTGAGGACACACCCAAAACAGTGATCAAAAGTTACCCTAAGCAATCAGGGATAAAAACAAAACATGGAATAAAGGCGGCTGTGCCTCTAGATGTCAAGCACCGTGGAGAATGCAAGATGATGTCTGTGAGATCTTTCCAAAAATGCACTCGTTGGGCCAGCCAGATAGTTCAGCAAACTAAAGCACCTGCTTAGGCAGATGCTGGGATGAGGGTTCGATCCCTGGCATGCCATGCCAGCTGGCCCCCAAGGTGCACTGAGCCCGCAACTGAGACTGGGCATGGTGGCACATGCCTGTAATCCCAGTGCTTCAAAGGCTGAAAGCAGGAGGATCACTATGAGTCCGATCTGTGTAGTGAGACTCTGTAGTTCCTGAGACCCTGTACTAAATACTTAAAAAAAGAAGAAAAAATGCACGAATTGAGTCTTATCATGAGGAAACATCATATAAAACCATCAGATGTGATATTACTGGCACATATGCTAAGGCATGTCAGAAATAATACTAAGAAAGAGAAAGAAAATAATGACTACGGGAAAGCTCTGGGCCAAATGAGGTACAAGAGAGACAATAACTAAAGACAACTGATAATACTGGAGTGAAAATAACACCCTGTAAAGGGTACTATTAAGACAACTAGTGAGATACGAAATATTATCTACAAATTAAGTAATTAACATATTTTAAATCATTGTTAAATTTGTGTTTGATGAGTGTGCTATAGTAATATGAGAGAATGACCATATTTTTAGATTACATAAAATGTTTAATAATTAAAGAGGCTATGATACCATATTTACAGCTTACTCTTTGTTTGTTTGTTTTTTATTCATATACATAGATAAGCAGATAGGTAGAAGATAGATAGGTAGATAGACAGATAGATAGATAGATAGATACCCCTGGATATAGATATCATTAGGTCTTGAATATGTATGATAGATATATACAAAATTTACATGCAGAGACAAAGATAGAGATTTAAAAAAAAACAAAAACAGAGCTGGAAGAAAATAGACCACGTGCAAAGTTAAAAATCAGTAAACCTGACACTTTCTCAACCTGGTGAAATCTCCATTCTAACTCTTTATTTTCTGTTACACTGATGTTAAAGCAAAACACAGCACTAATTCCGTGCTCTTTCATTTCTTTCATTGATTTATGTGTTTATAGCAAGCCAGGCACTTTCTTGGAAATTACAAGCAGAAGGTCACACTCACCTTGTGCTTCAAGAGCTCACAATGTGTTGCAGAAAACATTAAGTATGATTTTATAAGTACTTTAATAGGCTGTGCTATAGATGGTGCATCTATCTATGTATCTATCTATCTATCATCATCATCTATCTATCATCTATCCATGTATCTATCTATCTATCTATCTATCTATCATCTACCTATCTGTTTATCTATTGATGTGAAACAAGCAAGAAGATAGAATCAGCTAACTTGGTAGAAAGGGAGTAGGAGAGGGCACAGGAAGGCTTCCAAATACTGATGCACAGCTGATTTCTGAAGCATGAAAAGAAGACAGCAGGGTGGATGAACAGAAGAAAACATCGAAGGAGCAAGCAGGCACCATGCAAAGGCAAGAGAGTATAGGATAAATGACAACCTCCTGAAAAATCAGACAGACTGTCAGCATCCAAAACTCTGGAGTCAGGCAGACTTTGATCTGGACCCCGTTTCCTCCATTCAGCAGCTGCATGTTAATGCTTGTCCCCACGACCTCCTTAGGCAGGGGTGACACTGTGTTCTGACAACATCATCGTGACAAGGAGGTGACGGATGTACATGAAATACATGAGAGAAACTTTCCTATATCATCTGCTACTTCTGTTATTTTCTTGGGACCCCTGATAGACAAGATAAAAGACAGGGAAAAATGCAACAAGATCACAAAACAGGCCAGCCTCAGGTATACAAGACACTTTAGACTATTTTAATCAATGTTAATCAGCATTCATCATGTGTTATTAATCATAGGCATGTCCATACTTTTGTGACAGAACAGTGCTGAATGTTTTCGTTATCACCATATTTTCCTTCAACAGTGAACTGTGATGGTTGGATGGAGCTCCTCAGTTTGTTTGTTTCATTGACTTGGTTGTCTTCATATATTGGTTAATGTTTTATTGGTAGACAAGCCCATTGTCCCCTGCCTTTCACAGTGTGACCTAGAATTGCTGTGGCCTCTCCTTGACCAAAGCTTTCCCATAATAAATACAATCATGGAGAAAAAAAAAAAAACAGAAGACAAGGACACAAAATCTAGATGGTGTGGCAGGGAGCAGAGAGCATCAACTGTCTCTGTTGCTCCTCTTTTTGTGAATGATTTGGTGACCTTGGCTCTAAGGCAGCCTAACAAATCTTTACCCCAGACTGCAGGACCAACATAAACAACTCTAATAAATGTTAGCAGGAAGATATCTTTGTAGTCAAGACCTTGAGCTGCAAAGTCGGTCTAGATTTAGACTCTGGCTCTGTCCCTTACCAACACATTGACCTTGGTTCATTTATTTTATTTTAAACCAAATTTCTCAGCTGAAAATAGAGAGGCAGAAATAAGTAGCTACCTCCTATTTTTTTCTTTGCAAAACAAAACCTAAAGCTCTGAAATGTATATATCACTGGTGGCTGTACTAGGGAGAGGGAAGGAAGGCAGCAGTAGCGGGCAGTATTTTTCAGGTCCATAATTCATTCATTGTGTAGACACACAGATTTAGATGGTTTTGTAGTAGACACATGGCAATAAAAAACAGTGAGGCAGAGTTTTCTCCCCATAAAATGTAATTGAAAACACAGAACAATAAATCAAGTTATTTTGTCCAATAAAATAAATAGGTACAACTATGCATGAAATATTTGGGAAAAATGAACAAGAAGATTGCCCAAGTGTTCATGAGCATGTGGAGAAAGTGGGGAGAGTTCATGCCTATTACAGTTTATGTCTAGTTGTCCCCCAAAGCCTCACGCAATCATGGGGTGGGGAATTCTTGAGTTTGAGACTTAACTCATGATCCACTGGGATTATGTGTTTTAGTACTGATGAGATTGTGGGTGTGAGTACTGCTGGGAATTATAGGTGTGGCCTGAGGCAGATAGGCTGAGGCAGAGAACCTGCATGTAATATAAAGAGAGACAGAGACAGACTCACGCTGTTGCTCTCTGCTTCCCTGGTTGTTCCATTACCTCTGTCACCATTGTTGCTGTTCCACCACCACAAACTGCTACTCTCTGCCCTGTGCCTCTCAGCCTTGGAGCCAGCTAAATATGGACTGAAACCTCCAGTAACTGTCAGCTAATAAACCTTTCCTTCCTTCATTTTGAGTGTCAGGTATTTGTCCCAGCAATGAGTAAAAAGTAACTAAGACAATGCCCTATAACTCATAGGACTCAAAATTAAGAAGTTCACCTTTTGAATGAGGTAGAAAGTGTCCACAGTCTAAATACACAAAACAGTAAAATAAAAGCTGCATGACAGCTGTTGGTTGGAGGAAGAGTCATCTGATGGTTAGGTGAGCATGCTTGGACAAGAAGAGAGCAGACTTGTCTCCTGTCAGCTGCTGATGGAGAGAGTCAGGACAGATGCACGTGCTTATCCTAAGGGAAATCTTGTTTTGCTCAAAATGGCAATCTTGGACTCCATTTCCAGTATGGCAGCCCATGAGAAAAGGTCAGGCCTGCCGCTGTAGTCTCCTACCTCTTCTTAACTGGGAGACCGACTACATCAGTTTTCTAAGTGATAATCATCATTGCAACTGCATTAAAACCTTGTGTGTTACACACACACACACGCGCACCTGGACAGCATTCTTAGATACTTTCATACCATTGGTCGCTTTGCCATTTCCCCCACCTGCCTACCGGGGTGAGGTGACTCTCATGAGCTCACTTTGCACACTGAACAATAATCATAACTTTTCACAAGATTCCCAGAGGAGAATATTATATTATTTTTTTCAAACCAATTTGAGAAGCCTGACATTTTTGTACATTTCTACAGCAATATGGATGTCATCTCTTATTTTTATTAGCGTACACTTGCAAGACACAATTAATGTAGTTATCATGGGGTAGTGGCCTGGGTACATAGCATGCATCCCTCCTGCTTTCCTTCCCTGTCTTCTCTGTCCCTTGACCCCACTTACCCAGGGCTCCTTCCCATTTGCGCAAACTCTGTCTTTCTGTTTCCTATCAACTTTCTCAGGCCGGGGAGATAACTCAGTGGGATAAACGCTTGCCTGGCAAGCGCTAGGTCCTGAGTTTGAACCCTGCCTCCACCAAAACAAACACTTGCTTTTATCTTGCTCTTGCAGTTATGGTAAATCTTAAAATAAAAATCGAGGCTGCAGCACACACCCCACAACTCCCAGCACAGAACTTTCCCACTGGACTACAGTTCATAGAAAGAAACAGGTGGGATTACTTTCTCCCGACACTCATCACTCCAGTCACCCTTTTGCACTGCACAAAGGTTTCTGATCAGGACACAAAAGAGCAGACTGTGGAGTTTGGGACATGATGCTGTTGATCTTCACCCTACATATTTTTATTTGGTTTATACTCCCTTTTTGCCAGGTATCCTTTCCCCAAATGGCTCAAATTTCAAGCCTAGACTATTTTCCTATTCTCAGATGCTCTTTCATATAATTTTCAGTCCAGCTCCTTATAAGCATTTTAACTTGCAATCTAGGCTTCATAGAGCCATTAAAAGGGAAAAATTCTTTATCAGTGGAAACCAGCCAACAGCATTTGGACATATCAGCAAAGGCGATGTAACCAATTTACCTAGTGATACCTGGGTTAAGAAGAGGAAAGGCAGCAGACGTGCGTAGAAAACATTCAGCACTTGTTATTGTCAGCTGCCCTCCCCCCAACCTTCAGTCTTCAACACTGTAATACAACTCTGTGTCCCTTGACACACGTAATTCAGGGTTTGGACACTGGGTCCAGGAACAGATAGGGTCTGTCAATTTTTTTTTTTTTTTGAGAAAATTATCATTAGTATACATAAAGATCAAGTCAGTCAAGATAGAGTTTGTGCAGGTGGGGAGGAGCCCTGGGGAAGGGGTGGGGAAGGAGGAGGAAGACAGGAAAGGAAAGCAGGTAGGGCATACGCTGTGCATAGGCACCCGTACCAGTGATGAATCCAATATTGTGTACTCCAATAGCGGCTCTGCTAAGGCATCCTTAGAATTGCCACTTACACAGGACTAGTAAGAAAAGGTAAAGATGAAAGGACATGATGCAATCCATAGAAAAGATGTACACACACGATGCTACAGGAGTCGGGGACAGAAAGGCTAAGTGCTTCTGTGTACACAGTTCCCAGGTCATTTATCCAATTCTATATAAGGCATGACTGTAGCATTTGACTTTGGCTTTGGCCAGATAGCCATCTCCATTAGTACCATATGGAGGAAATGCATCTCAGTTTATACAGGGTTTCCCTGTGTAGATCAAACTCAGTGATTCTCCTGTGTTCAGCCGCCCGAGGACTGGGATTATAGGCCCATGCCACCACTCCCAGTCTCCATCGCCATCTGAGTGCATCCTGGAGGCGAAGCCAGCGCAGCATGCTGGGGTTCAACCCCTGGCCATTGTGCTCTGCCTAAGCTGGCACTTTAGTCCGCTCAGCTATCTGGCAGGCCCTGCACTTCAGTTTCTCACAAGCAATTCATAGCAACAAGAGTCACCTAGGGAAGCACTCTGAGGTGAGAGGAGGAGAGGGACTGCACAGGGGAGGCGATGTGCTAAATGAGAGCTCTAGGGCCCCTGGAAGGGTCTGGATGCAGAGAACCTTTGCAAGGAGGAAGAGTGAGGTCAAAAGCACAGATCCACGCTCTCAAAAGCAAAATCTGGGGAGAGAGGAGGGAAGCTTATGAAAAGGAGGATACCAGCGATGGTATACATATGTTATAATTTTAATTCACACTGTCCCTAAGCATATGAAACAGTTTTAAGTCTCTCCATACAATATTGAGACTGTTTTTTGGCATTTCCACCCACTAAATTAGTTGATGGTCATTCTAACTTAATTCCACTCCTACAAGGGCTATCCATTTTTATTTAGTTATTTTTCTTTCTGTTACTGAAAGTTATTGCTGTATTTGTGCATTTCAGCCATAACGACGTTGATGAATAAACTCGAAGTGTAAATAGCTTTGTGGGGAAGACAATGAAGCCACCCACAAGCACGATGATTTCAGACTGAGTCCCCTGTGGACTTTCGTAATGCGAAGGTTCTCTGATAACAGCTTTCTCAGATGCAATGGGCCAACTTAGACCCCTGGCCAAGGATGTGCTGTATCTGCAGCTCTGTGTTCAAGCAAATCATCAGTTGTTGCACACGACTACAGGTCTGCTACTGCTTCCTTGCAGGAAAACAAAGGTCTCTGTACATCTTCAGCTGACTTTAAACACAAGATCTTCCTTGTGCGCATGAGTGGGAGAGCAAGAAGGAAGGTTAAAGATTTTCCCAGACTCTCTTGTGTTTCTTGTCCCCACCATACAAAACATATCCTTTCTACCCCTCACCTTAAGAATGAAGAACCACCTTACAATCAGCTAATTTGGACTTCTTGTTATTTGCCTCTAATCAAGCAATGAGTTGCTTACCACTCACTACAATGAACAATCTTAGATTTAAAAAACAAAATTAGACTGAGCCAAGGAGAGAAATTTTTCTAGCATTAAATTTTGCTGTAATCATAACTAAAATATAACCTTGTGATTCAAAACTATTGTTTATGTTGATGCAGACGTCAAGAAGTCAAAAGCAGTTCCAACATTCTTGCATCCTTTGAAGGCCAACTATAAAATCCATGGGAATTCTATCATTATGTAATGCTTACTGAGCAGGAATGCTTAACTATAATTTCTTTCTACTGAAGAAATACTTTAATACCTCAGCAACAAATGCAAGGAATATTTCTAGTAGTTTCTAAGCTGTAGTGGATTTTTATATTGTGCGGTAAAGTTTAAGCAGGGCATAAAATCTAGCAAGATGCTTTCGTGACATAGGCAGTGTATGTGCATATGTCGATTTTCATCTATGAAGATCATGAAGATCTTGCATAACAAGATTATGTAGTATTTGCACACACAAGAATTGTCATGTGAAAATATTGGTGAAAAGGTACTTTTATGGCTGAATCTTCAGTTGAATGCATAATTCAGTGATTATTTTCAGAATAAATAGCCCGGAAAATTTTCATGCACAATTGATGATAATTTGAGTGTGCAGTCCAGGGCTGGACTCATTATCATATTCATTCTGCCTGAGCTCTGTGTGCAAATTTAAAGCAGTCTTCCAGAGATGGCTCGGGACGCCACAACATCAGGAGCAGTCTTTCTTCCAACCTGAGCTCAGAGTTTTCTAGAAGATGAGCAAATCTCTTGAGCGTATTCTTAACCCTGGGCCAAGGATCATAAAAATATTATAGAGAATCTGCTTCAGATTTCTTCAAGTGCACAAGTTTGAAAACAAGCAAAACAAAAATATGTAGCTGAAGTTCAATTTAAAAAATAATAAGAAAAAAAAAAAGTCTGTGTGTGTCCATGCAAAAATTTCTTAGTGATAGCTTCCAAAATATTTTTTATTTATTTTGTCTTTCAGGTTGTGATTTTATGCCTTCAGAAATGGATTTTTATGTGTAATACTAAAAATCATTAAGAGTAGATTTTATTGTTCACAAAATAATTGTAAGTATTTAATACTATGCATACTAAATAGACAAGTTATCCTTCCATGATATAAACCTGTGCTTAAACAAGTTATATACCACAACTGTAAATATTTTATGTAGTCAGTAAGAAAAATTTAGAGGAAAAATGGATTTAAAAATTGATTGACATATGGCCACATTAGAAAAATCTTTTTTAAATAAAGAATGCTAAAATATTATTTTTAAGAAAAAAATTATTCATATCTATATATCCTGATGTCTCTTTTTTACATTTTTGGCGGACTTATGATTATTTTAAATTAGTTACAGTATTACAGAATCAGTCATCTTTTAAAAAGTAGAATAAAGATGCTATTAGAATTAAGTGGAATATTTCCACTAAATATATTTTGTAAAACAGCCAAAATTTAACTGTGCTTTATAATATATTACTTTAAAATGGCCACATTTTCTCTGTATATTTTAGGCATCTGGATATTTTCCATAATGTTAGTGTTTCTTTATCTTTAAAAATTGATGATTCATGGTTATGCTACATTTTCCATAGAAGGAGCCATACCTCAGTGAAACAAATAACTGATAAATCAATTCAGCTGCTAGAGGAAAACATTGCCTATAAACCAGGATTATATATTAGTTGGGTTTTGCAAGAGTGAGTATGCCTTTCAGCCATGGCGAATTACATAAGAGGATTTGACAAGGTTGGACTTTGTATTACTAATGGAAATTATTTTTTCAGGAATTAACCTTTAGGCTACAAAGAATGACAGATATTCAAATATTCTCAAATGAGTATTTAAATTGAAAATTTCTATTCATTCCTGCCCCCAACAGAACTTCCACTCTGGATTCCAGCGTGTCATGCACACAATTGAATTCTTAACAGCTGCCATTCAATAGAACTGCACAGGACCATTTGAAAGTAATATTTTGCTCTGTGTGACATCCCATTTTTTTCCCTCTCAGAAATCATAATTTTTTTACACACCTCGCAGTCTTCCTAACAGGAAACCAGCTCTGCCTGTCATTTTGATTGGGGAGGAACCCTGTTTTCCAGGTCACTGGCTTGAATACAAGATATTCATGAGGGACCTGTGCGGGGAGTTTACATCTCAGCGCAGGGTTTTCCTCTCCATTTGCCAGCGCGCCAGGTCAGCGAGCCGCTCGGTCACCGGGCAGATAATGGCAGCGGCGGTGGCCCACGCTCATTACACACTCAGTGCCTCCACCCTTGCAGGGGACCCCAGGGCAACGCGAGGTATCCCTCCTCCCCCGTGCACTCAGGCCTGCACGCCCGGAGCTCCCGTCTACAATGCAACGTCGTCATGCACGGATGGCGAGTTGCTTCCAAGGGGCAGATTTTCTTCTTCTAAGGATAAACGGTCATTAAGTGGAGGAAAAAAAAAAAGTTTCATTGTTGTCAAAAAGAGGTACGTTTTATAAGATAAAGTAATTGTAGCCTGGGCAGCAAAGATACAATGAAAATATAAAATAAAATAAAATGTATATGTCATAGTTGGTCAACCTTTATTTTCATTTGAACTGGTCGTCTTTGGACAAATACATGGTAAAGCATTTTTAACAACAAAATTGCACAATTTTATTGTTCCAAAATTAAGTCTATATATTTTGACCAGACTACAGTGTTCTCTTAGGACTTAGCAAAATTCAAGGTGACTTACCTCCCTGTGCTGGCACTTAATTTGATTCTTTCCTTTGCAAAAGAGATGGGTATTGCCAACAGCCAAAGGTGGAGAATACTCGATTTCTGTCCTAGACTTTCAGGTAGTATAGGAAATAGTTCTGCTCTCTACTTGAGTGCTTACAAATTTCTTTTGACAGGGGGCAGCCGTAGCACCCTTCTGATTACATGGATTGGACCCTGTGAAGAGCGTTGTGCATACAGTTGGCATCAAAACTAGGTAGCTGCTTCACAGTGGGAGAGGCTGCCTGCATCCTGCATCCCTGTCATATGAGAAAGGCATGCATTCCAATCAAAACTCCTGCGTGATAAATTTACCCATGACAGTAAAAAGGAAGCCTAAATTCTGGGCAGGAGGAACTCCCAGGAGAATGTCCTAACCAGCCCAAGTTCTTGCCCAATGTTTCAATTACAACAGTTGGTATAATGAGCATTTTTTGAAAATTCTATCCATAAAAAAATTCCAGGTAAATCCTATGGCATTTCTCCTTGTCTTGTTTTCTCTTTAATTACCCTTTTGTTTTCTTTTAAAACAAACATTAACTTGAGAGAGAGTATAGCAATAATTGAAATTATAGTAGAAGCAGCACACATCTAGAAGACCAGAATGACAAGCATTCCAAGCATGGTTTTAGTCTTACATGTTGCTACTCTGAGTGTCAAAAACCTGTTGGAGATTCTTAGGACCATTGTCTAATTCATCCTGTGCGCATAGGTGCATGGCTTTTCCCCTGTCAAGATTCCCAACTTTGCTGCTTGCTGTCTCTTCATTGTTTAATCCTTCAGTTCTTGGTTTCCATTCAGCTGTGTTATGCCTGTCCCTTTTTACTTTTTATTTTGTGTCCTTACACTAAGGGAGACTATATGACATTTACACATGTAGGGCAGTAGGGCAGAACCAAGTTTCAGATTCAAATTCTTGTTTACAAACTCACACATTTCCCAAGGGGGAAAATACAGGCAGGGTTTTTGTTTTTGTTTTTGTTTTTGTTTGTCCTTAAAGTGATAGGCTCATTCTTATTAATTTTTTAAAGGTTTTTTTTTTTTCTTTTTCACTTTTATGGGGAAAGGGTAAAAAAAAAATCTCATAGCACTGCTAGGGAGATAGCTCAGTGGCATACATGCTTGCCTGGCAAGAACAAAGTCCTGAGTTTTCTCCCCTGTACCAATTTAATATTAATAATAATAATAGAACAATAATAGATGACAATTAGATGCAGTTATGTTTAAAGTAGTTGCACTGGTTATGAGATATAAGCATAAAAATTTCTCTAATCAGTATTATGCCAATTTTTTTAATGAACTAACAGGTACTAATAGTATAACTGGCTGGCACTTTTTCCTTTTCCCTACTGCACTTTTTCCCTTGCACCTACTATAGTTCCTTTTTCCTTTAAAAGTTTCTTCTTGTTTCATTATATCTATTCCTTAATTCTTCTGGGAAGATAACCGGAAAGGGGATATCTGGGTTGAATGGGACCCGTAATCTTTCTCTCTTTTTGAGGACTCTCCACGCTGCTTCTACAGCAGTCGCACCACTCTGCACTCCCACCCACAGTAAAGAAGCATTCCTGTTTCCTCACAACCCATCCAGCATTTGTTACTGGTTGACTTCTCAATGGTAACCTTTCTAGGGTGAGATGGAAGCTCAAAGCTGTTTGACTTTGCATCTCTCAAACGACTGGGGGTTTGAACATTTTTTCATGTATTTCTTTGCCATTTGTATTTTTCTCCTGAATACTCAAGTCTGGGTAACCCTAGCTTGTTAATTGTCTCAAGTACGGATGTGGGTCAAGAGAAAAGTGAATATTTTATTACTATCTGTAAAATCTACATTCCACACAATTTCTACATAAACACTATATATGCTCACTTTCACAAAGCATCTTTTGAAATATTTGCCTAATAGTTTAGAGTACAAAGCTGACATATGTCTGAATTAATAAATTAAGTTTTATAAATATAGTGTGAGAATTTTTCATAGTACATTGAAGGCAGTCTTCACTGGAAGACACACACACACACACACACACAGCTCATGGTCACATATACTCAAACTGCTGCTAAATCTTGTGATTTAATTTTAAGATTTTTTTTTTAAGTAAATCTTTTCTATTTCATAGTGCAGCTGATTAAGCACCTGCTTAGCAAACACAGGGACTCAAGTGCAATTGCCAGCACCACTTGCTGCACCGGCCCTGCCTCAGGGGCTCTAAGTTGGCCATTGAGAACAGGTGTGGTGATACATGCCTGTAATTCTAGCACTGAGGAGTTTGAGACAAGAGAATCACTACTAGTCCAAGATGCATAGTGAGACCCTGTACCAAATATATTAAAATAGACCTTTTCTATTTCAAAAATAGACAAACTATATGTAATAACAGTACGGTAGTCTCTTCTTACATGAAATTACACATTCAAAAGATCAGGGAGGATTATTACCAACTATAAAAAGAATTGAGTTCTTTAAGTTTAGAATCTCCTCTAGAAATTAGTAGTACAATTATCTTGTCTATTGGTTTATCGAAAGGAATGGTTTATGTTCTATTGTTTGATCCACCTGGCATGCCCACATCTGGTAATCTGAGCGACTACTTTGAAGACAATGATATGCAATATAATGACTGTTGTTAATTTTGTCATCTTATTTGGGAATTCTATTTTGTTGCTTGTTGTTCTGTTTTTCACTTTGTTTTTGTTTCTTCTTTTTGCATTTCCTTCTTTAAAATGCAAAGAAATTTTAAAGACATAGCCTCTATAAGCCTCTACAGTCCTTTATGTGTGTAGATGTCTCCTACCTTTTTGTTTTGTCCTATGAGAACCAAGGCTAAAACATACAGATGTGCACACCCCCACACAATGCATGTACACTTTCACACAGACACACACACACGCGAGCACAGCACAAATATTTTTATTCTAGCTACCGCTACTGCTGTAACTAGTACAATTGTCACTGAGAATTCTCATCCCTCCTGCCACCGTCCATACAAATAAGGTATTCATACATTGTTAACTCTCAAGTGGAGTGAAAATTGAAATGCTGCACAGTTGGTCTTAACATGGCCAACACCTAAAGCAAGATAACATAATAAACTTTATCAGATTTCATATCATTGAATTCCAAATGTGAATTAATAAAACATCTCATCAAAACTAAGATAGTCATTCACTTACAGTACTTAGTGTCCAAGAAAACAATATCATTCTAAATTTTCACTGGAATCCAACTCTTAAACCAGATACATATTGCTCAAATAGAGATTAATAAACATATTCAGCAAGATAGCATAGCATAAAAATGAACAAACAAAAATCAATGATGTTTCTGAACAGTAATAATGAATTTGCCTACACATAAATTTAAAAATTCTTTTCACAATAGCATGAAGAAAAATTAAAGACTTAGGAATTAATTTATCCAAATAAGCGAAAAACCTCAACCTCAAATATTACGGTACTCTCAAAAGATAATCAAACAGGATAGAAGGAGAACAAGACCATCCCCTGTTCCTGAGTAAGTAGAACAAATGTTGTCAAAACAGCTATGATTCTAAAATTGATATGTGGGTATAATGCAACCCCAATCAAAGTTCTAACAGAATTCCTCACAGCCTAGAGTAACCTATCCTAAAGTTCACATGGAACACTAGAGACCCACAACACTAATCACTAATCACTAATCACTAATCACTTGGTTTTTCAGCGGACAAAAAACCAAGCCAGGAGTCATCATAACCTTGAACTTTAAGTTATGTTGCAAAGCTACCATTGCAATATAACATTGTTTAATTATTTTTTTCTTTTATTATTATTCAAATTTAACAATGGTTATATTACATATTTTCATCATCAGATCAGTTTAGATTAATAGATATAGGTATGTAAGATTGATTAAACAATTAAACATTAACACTTTCAATAAACATTACTTTTTTTTTCTTTTCCCCTTTCATTTTTCAAAAGTTGACACATTGCATATTGTCTTCACAATAGTTCTACAGAGCACAGTGTGTGGACATGACCCACCTCCCTATTGATGTTGCTAAGAAGAAGAAAAAAAAAAAAAGAAAATTCTTCTCTTTGAACTAAGAGGAAGCAGATGCATGCATACTCCAATGTTCTGCAATTGCAGTGGGCCATCAGTGAAGCTTGCAATGTTGGAGGCTATTGATCCAAGCCTCCTACAGCTCATCTCACCAATCTAGCTCTGTGTTTCATTCATTGTAATTAAGTTTTTTTTTTTTTCTGGGTGATCAAGGGCAAGTCAAAGCAAGACATGTACAACAAAACATTCATTTTTTTGTATCTTCCAAGGTCAAACTCCCTCAGGATTAAGTTTGGGACCACATACAGTATTTTGTAGAACTGTTGTTAATGTCAGCCTTCGGGACGAGTCGCGGCCATTGCTTGGCCAGTTTGCTTTCTGTGAAAGCCTGAGAGAATGTTTTTCTCTGGGTGACTCTCCTTAGACACACTATAGTTCATTTATCCCTTTCCTCTGAGGTCCCATAATCTCCTTAACTAGAAAATTTGAGACATCTCTGAGTTACAGGATATTACAGCACAGGTTCTCTTATATCCTGAGTCTTTACTGACCTTGAAGGGTTAGGGCCAAAATATTGGCTATCCTTATAGCCCTTCTTTTTCTCCAATTTTTGGTCTGTTAACTTACATTCTTAACCCTCCAGCAGAAAAACTTTGTGATGCTATTACTATATAACATAGGTACTTGAGCTTATCATCACTGGCTTTCTGAGTATCAAATATCTTTGACTTAGCTTGGAATTGATACTTTCTGTCCATCGTTGATATTCTAATAATGTTCCATACAATGTGATATGAGCAGTTACACAATTCTGACACAGATATTTGGAAATTCAAGGAAATACAAAATTGTAGTCTGTCAAGTCTATGGTATTTGGCCCAGTCTCTTATTTTCAACTAATACTCTTGAGAGAGAGAATAACAGTAACTGAGTTTACGCTGGAAGCAATACACATCAAAAAGACAAGAGTGGCATGCATTCAACATTGTTGAATTCTTAGCATCTTGTTTAGTAGCGTTCTATGTCACTCCTAATGTGTGTTTTTAATATTTTTATTCTCTTTTAAAAAAATGGCTACCTGGAGCAGCTGATCCGGGAAGGTAAAAAAGTAAAAAAGTGAATCAGAAACTGAGTCCACAGGAGACTGAGAAGAATTTGGAGAAGGTTGAAGCAGCACCATCAGGACCCGAGGAGGTGAGATTTAAGGAGAATGCCAGCAAGCAGGAGCACAAGGCACAAACCATGCAGGGCACAGCTGTCTATTTTAAAACCACTCTGGAGCAATCTCAAAAACAAAAAACAGCACTGTACTAAGACAGAAACAGGTATGTTGATCAATGGAATAGAATAAAGGTTATAGGAACAAAAACCTCCAACAGTCAGTCCTCTAATTCCTACAAAAAGCTCCAAAATATACCCTGCAGTAAGGATCATCCTCTTAGCAAAGGGTGTTGGAATACGTCATTCTTATTTTGTCTGAACACATCATTCTTCAAGATACTTTAACCGCAAGTTTGTGTCCTGTGATGAACAGAACATGAATGCTTACAGTGTATCCTTGTGAGTTCAGGTCCTAGGCATGCTTGTTCATCTTCTGAACTGTTCTAAAGCTTGGAGACTTTCCAATGCTGTGAAGAGGTAACCAAGACTAAGTGCCACGTGGCAGTGTGGTTTTGTGTTCCTGCCTTCCGGTTGTAGGTAAACTAACCTGCCTGGCAGCAGTGGCAACACCAACCTATGAGCAAGCATTCGACATGGGCAAGGTGGTCAGCCACTGCCTGCGTTAGATTCCATGAGTTTCTTCCCACCCTCTACAAATCTAAACATTCTGACCTTTCCAGCAGTATGTCTTATTTCAAACAGCAGTGCAGAATTTCATGGGTAGACGAGCCCTGTGTAGAAAGCACACTCTTCTACAACAAGTCTTTACACTGGGAAGGATGACTGTGAATTTCTTAGTAGCACCAGCAGTAGGGGAAGAACAACAACAACAACAAAAAAAAAAAACCCACTCTCATCAAGTAGAAAGTTTGCGTGTGTTAAATTAAGCAGCCCTTGAATAAGCAAGCAGTAATTGTTATAGTAACTTTGCAAATCACAGAAACAATAGGACCACATTTTTTTTTGAATATTTGAGAATGTCAGTTCATTGCTTCCTGTTTACTTGCAATTATTTGAAAATAACCTGGGTAACTTTATAATCAAGGTATTTCCTCTAGACTCCCTGGTATACATCAGACTGCCTGAGGAGAGAGCTGACGTCCTAAGGCGTCCAAAGCATAATCAGCCTTAAGAGCTGCTAATGCTAAAACCCTGACTCATATTAATCAAAAATTTGTAAAAACTCTTAGCCTCTTAAACACACACACACACACACACACACACACACACACACACACACACAGATAAACACAAATGCACGCGCCCCATTTTTAAAACACAGTACATAAACGTCCTGCCTGATTTTACAACTGTTTTAATCCATGCCCATTCTGGAACACTGTCTGTGCTTTTGTCATCCTGTATGTAGTATTACAACTAGTGATCTGTACAGTCTTCATGAAACTTGCCAAGTAACATCCAGTTTCAAGTAGTTTAATCCCAAGAAAGGACAAAGTTGGTAATGAAAAAATAATGCTTTCTAGGTTTTATTACATACCAGCAGTGGACTGACTTATTTTATGGCTTTATCTCAGAGCATATCTACAACTGTGCTTAATATTACATTGTTATAAGATACCATTTATATATCTGTATATTGAGAGGTGTTTAAATACATATTTCATTAGTATGGTGGTATTACACTGGATCAAACAGGCCTAACGTTCATAAATTATTGACACAGTTGCACACACTTGCAACCTGAGAGCATGTGCTCTATTTAAGGGTCATTCCACCTGCGGTGGCTCTGGGGTCTCCTCTTTCACGGCTCCACAGAGTTGTTGCCTTTGTATCCTCTGCTCTGCAGACCACATCGGGGGGAAGCAAGGCTCCGTGCATCACTATATTATTAGGGACATATTTATGTCACCCTTACGTTATTCTCTGCATATTTACATCAGCATTACATTTTGTTCCGGTGTATACTAAATGTCCAATAAGTTTTAGATGAGTAAGTAAAAGTGACAGCTCGAAAAAAATCAATGTTTTCCTTGACTAATTTTTTGGATATCCAGCACCATCTTACTGGAGTTGACCTTAAGTATGCCCTTGTCAAGACAGGGGTTAGGCAAGGAAAAAGAAGAAAATGAGGAAGGGTATAGAGCTGAGAAAATAATCAAGAGCTGACATGAGAAGATGGGATTGGTCAGCACAGGGCAGTAGTATCCTGTGCTCCCAGTGACAGTTTGAGAAAGGCTTCTGGGTCTCTTTCAGTTTGCTCTTTATTTGCCATATCCATGATGAAACTGTAGTGCTCAAGCTGTTGTGTCCGCTGCTCAAAATCCAGCATTATGCTTGAGCAATCACAAGAGAGGAAACTATTGAGAGAGGTGGGAGAGAAATTTATGTTGAGGGAGGATCTCTGCCCAGTGCTATTGTCAGGGTAATCTGTCTCCCTAAAATATATATATTGTGTTCAAACCTAATCCCCAGCATGACAAAAGCAGGAGCCAAGGGATTAGGGAACTGAAGAGATCTATGGGGGTGCGGGGGAATCTCATGAACAGAAATGGTATCTTTACAAGTATCTCAAGGGATGAGAGTTCTTCCCATCCACATGGGTAGGAAAAGTAAAAACTTACTACCCATGAAAAATGAGAGCCGGGTGTGGTAGCGCATGCCTGTAATCCCACTACTTGGGAGGCTGAAGCAGGAGGATTGTTGTGAGTTCGAGACCAGCCTGGGCTACAAAAGTGAGCTCAAGGCCAGCCTGAACTGCATAGCAAGACCCTGTCTCAAAAAGCCAAAAAAAGAAAGAAAGAAAGAAAATAAAAAGAAAAATGAGGCACTTTCAAACATCAACTCTGCAAAGGTCTTGATATTGAACTTCGTGAACTTCAGATTTACAAAAGAAAGAAAGAAAGTATATTATATTGATTTGAAACTATCCAATCTATGCTATGTGGTCATAGACCCCTCCCCTTGCAAGCAAACCATATTAGTCAGCTTTCCTGTTACCAAGCCAATGACCAAAGCCCACAGTTTATGGGAAGACTCAGTGTCTCAGGAGATTCAGTCCATGGCTCACTGGGTCCAGAGAGGATGCATCATGATGAACGGAACTGGAGGAGCAAAGGTGCTTCCCTTCTGGGTGGCCAGAAAGAAGAGCAGGGGAAGAAGATCAGGGGAACACCACCACAACGGAAGGAGCCAGGGCTCACGTAGAGCAGTCAAGGTCACATCCTGTGACCCACCCCTGACACCCAGAAGGGTGTCTTCCTGCTCCCATGGGTGTGTCTTCATCTAATCAGGTTGACAAGCCCTGATGAAGGGTCATAAACACGAAAGGAAATTGTATGTATGGAGTTTTTGCCTTTTTTATTTTAAAGAGTAAAAACAAGAACAATACAGAATTTCAGAATGGGATCGCAGGCAACGGACAATGGCTATTATACTGCACTCATTGTCTTCCAAGTAGTTGCTCAGATCACCAGTTACAGGCCTGAAAAAGGGATCTCACAACATGAGCACGAGCTGCCCCTGCCAATGCTCTTAATGAACTTCCTGCTCTATTTACTGTATTTGTTCACACTCTCCATTTTGATAGTTATGCACCTATGTTTTGATATCTGTATTACTACCTCTGCCTGCTTTCCCTTTTACAAATTTCTCCCAGCCTTCTTTTTAAGATATTTTTTATATCTCAATGTACAAAGCAAAGTTGTGATTTTTTTCGTGAGGGCAAGGAACATTCAGTTTATATGAGTAGAAATGTTTATGCATTCACTTCAAGAAGAGTACTAATCAACTGTAAGTTTTCTAGATACAGGAAGGTTATTTTATCCTAACTGGAAGAAAGAATTTGTCACTTATTTTTCCTTAATTGATCACATTGAACTACAAGGTAATATAAATTAAATAGTGCTTTCATTAAAGTAATCAGCCAAAACTATTTCTTGCAAGTTTAGATGTTATCAAGGCAGCAGAAATTATCACTGATTCCAGATGCTTCTGCTGCACAGCTGTGTTCTTGGCACCATTATTGTCTTGCTAAGTCACTTAGATATTTACAGGTCCAGCTAAGTGGAAGGACTAAAGAAGGTTCATTCAGCTCGCAGAACCCTTCAAATAAGTTTCAGGATCGAAGTCTAGGTAGTAGTGGCTCTGCAGCTCAACACCTTAAGCGACCCAAGGAAGGTACACACCCTGAAGATGGGTTTTGACCTAGAAATAAGCAACGGTTTCACTTTAATGGAGCCTCATTCACATAACCCTTTTTTCTGTGTAATGTATCCAAGATCTACTTGCACTTCAAAGGCTCAGATTCTAATTTAAAACATACTAACTTCTAATGCAGGCACTGCTAGGTGAGAATTTTTTATTTGTTCTGCTTTCCAGAGTCAACTTTGATATGACAGGTAATAGTCCTCCCGCAGCTGCTTCAACTTCTTATTGTCAGTGTGTGTGTGTGTGTGTGTGTGTGTGTGTGTGTGTGTGCACGCGTGTGTGAAAAATTAGTTTAGTCTAGCAGACAGAGTTAGGGATGGGGCTTTTCTCTTTAGCTCCTTTTGCCACTACCTGAGGTTTTCTGAGGTTTTTCCCAATTCCTGACTCTTCAGAGCTACTACCTACCCCATCCCCATTCTATTCTTCTTTTTTTGTCTTTTTGAGACAGGGTCTTGCTATGCAGTTCAGGCCAGCCTTGAGCTCACTTTTGTAACACAGGTTGGTCTCGAACTCGCATTGATCCTCCTGCCTCAGCCTCTCAAGTGCTGGGATTACAGGCATGGGCCACCACGCCTGGCATTTTTTTTTTCCCCATTCTATTCTTGAAATTTCCCATTGTTTGGTGCTAGCATGTGAGCTAGGTCCACCATGGTTCTACGCCAGTTTCTATTGTCTAAGGAAATTTTGTTTTCGCCAGGATTTTTGTTGCACTATTACAAATGGGCAGGGTTTTCTGAAAGACACAAGACTCAAAGGTTCTGTCTTAGTCGCTAGGACAAAACACCCAAAACCTGCAGCTTAAAAGAGGAGAGATTCATTTCAGCTTCTGTTTTGAATCCGGGGTTGGTGAACTCCAAGACAAAACAGAATGGTGGCAGGCATGGTGAAAGAAAAAGTGCTCCTTCCATGTCACCCGTGAACCAAGCAGAAGCGAGGACGAAGGAGAAGAGCCTGCTTCTCCAGATCACACCCCTGGTGCACAATCCAAGTTTCCTACCCTGCCCAGTGCATTCAGCTACTAAACAAGAGAGTGCAGGAGTGCACTGCACGCACTAGAGCAGCGCGCTGTGGTCACTCACTTTCAGATAGCAGGTGACGCTGGGGGTACATTTTTACCTGAACCACCAGAGGCCCCCAAGTCATTTTTAGTCCATTGTTACCTTTTGTTCTCTGGAGAACTGAGGGTAATTCCTGTAGCATTAATATAGGGGACAGCGTTTCACCTAGTCTTGTCTCTAATATATATATATATATATATATATATATATATATATATATATATATTATACATATATATTATACATATATATTATACATATACATATATATTATACATATATATGCATGATACATATATAATATGATCGTACATTTTACATATGTTATATGATATATTATCAGATAGGTACTTATACTGCTGAGCTATCTCCCCGGACACTTACAAGATATATCAGTACTATGATAGATAGATAGATAGATAGATAGATAGATAGATAGATAGATATCTTACATATTGTTGTATTCAAATTAGTTGCTCAGATTGCCAGACATAAGCATGCAAAACTGGCAAAAAAAATTTAAATTAAGAAACTTTAGGCGTTCACTGCTGCTCTCAGTAGACCAGTAGAAATTGGTGGCACAGTCGTCTAAGCCATCCTGAGCACATACATACAGTGGTGTCCTCGTTCCTCTTTCTAGCCTCCTTTCTCTCATCCTGGTTGTGCCCCCAAGTACCTTTGTTCTCCCCAGAGCAGAACTTCCTATTTCACATTATACGAGAGCTCCATTTGCCTTGCCGGCCTTTGTGAGGGCCGGAGCCCACGGGTGCGTATTCTCTCACAAGCAGCTCCCTTCCCTCCGCAGCTGTTCACTCCGCTCACCCTACCGCGTGAAGCGCAGTGTACCAGGGCAAAAGTGAAAATAAATTGCAAGGATGATCCCTCCTTCCTGGGGTTCAGGTTCCAGGATAATTACAGGAAGGCACAAATCAAATACTACTTGGACTAAAAAGAAAAAATGTAACCCAATATTACTTTGAAGGAAGACCTTTGTGGTAAGAAAAAGGGGGGGAGGTCATGGAAAAGATTTGCCAATGCAAAGGGTGCTTCAGTGAAGAGGTGCGTGACTGGGTAGAGTAAAAAGACATGGGAAAGAGGTAGAGCATTCCTGGGAGAAGGCGACATGGACATTGTGACGGGTGCGGGTATGGATGGAGAACGCGTATGCACCCAAGAAACCGTAGACGGAGCTGAACCACGTAGGGCCCGCCCCAGGTCTGGCCATGGAGAACCTGGAGGGATGTGACTTTTGGTCTAAAAGCAATAAAATACCATTGAAAAGTTTTAACGATGGGGAAGGTGAGAGTCTACAACCCTGCTGTGGCTATATTTACAGAATAAAATGGGGATGGAGAGAGAGTGAACATGGGAAGATCTGCGGCATGGAGATTTAGCCCATCAGACTCCCGCAGTAGAAGCAGAAACACAAGCTGGAGGGAAACAACAGGCAAAAATGAAAATTAGTGCAAAATCTTCTGCTCAGTCATTCTCGTGTATTTCGTGAATTTGCTCCTGTCACAAAATAAGACAACCAAGGGACTTGCATGTTTTTCTGCCATCACATAAACCAACAATGATGCTGCATAAAATAATATGGATTTCCAAGATTAAACAATTTCTCCCTAGAGATAGAGGCAAAGTAGACTCTAATATAGTCCCCAGGTCACATTTATAATTTTCACTTTAGGAAAAAAAAAAAAAAAAGCCACTTCCTCATAACTAACACACCCACAGTTTTGACATCTAACAATGAACCAAAAAGATCACTGATTTTTTTCCCACTACAAATATACACCTCACCCACAGCTGCAATGCTAAGAATGTCAGTGAAAGCTCTTGAGAACTGCGTAACGCATTGAATGTTGGCTACCTTACTTTATCTGGAAGCATTAATTTTTTGAAAAATATCCAGGGACTGTTCGTTAAAACCACAGAACTCCATTTTGGTTTGTAACTCAGGGGTAACATTTTCCAAATGTCTTTGCAATGGAAGAATCATCCATCCATCCATCCATCCATCCGTCCATCCTAAGACAACATAGAAGCGCACAATCCCTCTCATGGGTGAATAATACCAGGGACTAATCTTTTCCCCTCATTTCTTTGTCACAGCAAGAAACAAGAGCAGCCTCCTCCCAGGCTGCTCAAGTGGTTTTAAAAGCTCTTTAGACTCCTCAGCATATTAATGATTTGCTATTTATAAGTTACACCCATTGAAAGGCCAAAATGACAAATAAACAGAGCACTGAAACTTCTCTCTGTCAGAAACTTGGCTCTCGCTCACGCAGAATGAACAAAGGCAAGGCACTTTCTGGTTGATACTGGGTCACTGGCGGTTGAGCCATGAGCCCTCTCCATCCTCAGTGATGAACTAGCTTTCATTTTAGTAGGAAAGTTTTTGACAGATCGAAAGGCAAAGAGGAACCTAATCAAAGTGTAACTCTTTTTAAAAAGGTGGATTAGCTTGCTTCTTTTATGTCTATTTGCTCCATGATTTCAGTTACTTGGCATTTCTATTTATGATGATTTAACTCACCTACCAGTCTCATAAAACTACACAACTCGCCTCAAAAATTCCTTAATGCAGTCTCAGGCTGGTGGGAGGTGAAGGCACATTGCTCACCCATCATTCTAGGTCTTCTCCTGGGATGTTAATTCATTTTTCTCAACAGCTTCAGAAAAGACACAAAATAGGGGGCTGGTGAGATGGCTCAGCAGTCTAACCTGCCTAACCCTAAGCACCACATGCTGTGCCAGGCCCACCCTCAGGGCAGGCTGAGCTGGCCGTTAAAAAAAAGGATGCAAAATAGCTGATAGTTTTTGTTTGACTCTTTGCCCATCAGAATCTAATCGCCTGAGGAACAGTCCTGAACACTGTCACTCAGATGGCACAGAGAGCACAAGTGGCATTTGCACAAGTGAGCACATACACGTCTATTTATCCTAAAAGACAGAGTGAAAGCTCCTATCCCAAAGAATTTCTTATTGACTGTTCCTTAAATAATCTGTACAAATAGACCCTGGCAAGTAGGGTAAATGATGGAATTTATCAACTTTGAAAATGTATCATTTATGACTTAATAATAAGTCATAAATGAAAAGACTTTTCATGAGAGTTGAGACACCAGAGGTGTGGAGTTAGTCCCTGGCATGCTAAGGGGTAGGGGTCTTCACATGGTGATTTTCATGGTTGGCACTGGCATCGATGCTATGGCGAAAGTCACCAAGAGAATGTAGGTACCAGGAGTACGTTGTCCACCAGCTCTGGCCTCTTCTCTAATATTCTCCCAAGAGAATCCACTGCCTGTAATATAGCGAAGACTATTTGTGAGATCACATGGCAGCGTATTGCCTTCCTCACTGCTAATGACAGATAATAGGTCTTGCTTGGTCTCTAGCTACCTATGGCTCCATGTGTTGTAGGTTGTGTGGTCTGTATGCGACTACAGAGAGGCTCTCTTAGGAAGAGCCTTCCTAGAAACAGAAGACAGAGCCCACGAGGGCAGACAAAGAGAATCCAGTGATCTTATGTGTGGCCTCCTTGGTGAGCAGGCAACCATGAGAGCTAGGGGAAGAGATGAAGGCCGGATTATATATGGGCCCCTCATGCTGAGAGGAAGTTACTGAACAGGGCACTCATTTCTGAAACATCGATGCCTCTCACTATGCTCCAGAGGGTGGATGAAGGGTTTCCTGGTAGCACAATTTCTCCTGGTCTAATAATATGAGGAGCGACTGAGGAAAATAGATATGCCTTGAGCATCACTTCCTGGCTCTGGATGGGGGGATGATGCACTGCTTAGCCTCCTGCAGAAGCTTGTCACGTTGGCTTTCCTAGGAACTCAGCTTTCCTCATTGCTGGAGGAGCTCAGAACCTCACTGTTGCTGAGGACGTCTGTGGTGCTCTCGGGAAGCTCTGGGGCTTACCAGGAGTGTTGCTTCCTGGCCCTACTTCAGATCCCTTGGCCTGCTAGCACAGATCCTTCATCCTGCTAGCATAGACTTCCTGGCTTCCACCACTCACCTTTGGGCCTTTCCTGAACTTCTTATGTATGCTTCTTGGGTGATTCCTCATAAAGTAATATTATGGGGGGAAAAAACAAAATGTTGAAGGATGGGCCTATTAATGCCATTCTCTTCCACTTTCGGATAAGGAAGAATGCAAGTAACTTCGAAAGCTTCACTGATACCTGCACTGGGAGCCACATGGTTCAGCCACTCTAGGATACCAACAGGAGAAAATCAGCTGCAGTCTTAGGCCAGACTCCTGGGGGGACCCTGAAAGCAGCACGCTGAACTCAGCAATGGGGAGCAATAGTGACATGTTCAGAGCTCCCCACTTGTGGGGCAGGAGGTAGAGACTGCCTAAGAGGACGCCAGGTAGGGTAGGGCCATTATTAGTTCTTCCAGGAGAAGCAGAGACTTGGGGGAGTGTTGCCACAACTTCCTTCCGGTTTAATCTCTTCGGTATGTATCTTGGAAAATGGCCTTTTGGGAAGCAGACAACGAAAGGAGACGCGCTACTCCTTGCTCTATCTCACTTTCCCTTCCCGCAGAAATAGCACACATACACACAGGCGCGCACACACACACAAGCTGGCAGAAGTAGCCTTTAGACACCCACTTTCCCTCCCCATCCATGTCATGCTTACCTTAGTCTTCTCTATGTTTCGTCTCTGCCCTCCCTGTAGGAGCTGCTTTGTGCTGAGGCTCCCGTGTGACCCAGCTGGCTCACGGTTTGGCTTCCTAGTGGCAGTTCCGTGGCCATGATGTCCCAGCTGTAAAATTTGGCACTGTTCACTAGGAAAGCAGTTAACCAAAACTTAACATGCCCTTTAGGATCCTGGGGCTGACAAAGGTCAGCAAACTTCACTATATTTTAGTTTATTCTTTCATTGCTTTATTTTGAAAATATAAGCAAATAATGCATACATATTCTTCCATTCTCAGTCATTTTATTTTATGTATTTATTACAGAGCCTACAGGGTCTCACTACACAGATTGTACTCATGGTGATCCTCCTGTTTTCAGCCTCCCAAAAGCCGAGATTATAGGCACATGTTACCCTACCTATTATCAGTCACCATCTCAAAGTCTGTAGGGGCAGGAGCAGCAAAGCACGATGGGGATCAAACCCCCAGGCCTGCATCTGCCTAAGCAGGTGCTTTTAATCTCCTGAGCTATTTAGCCAGCGCTTCTTAATCATTTTTTTAAATTGCTTTATTAATTCATCCAAAGAACATTTTCAACATCATCTATATCCATGCATAGTGATATCCTTTTGTCCCTAGGGTTGCACATACTTCATGTGGACATTTATTTCACCCCTCTGAACCTTTTGTTATTAGGTTACTATTATAGCCTTATGCATACACTTGAATACAGACGTACCTACAAATGGTGTCATTTTATGCAGCAAACTTTGAAGTCCATCCAATGTTGTCCTATTGTTTTCTGCCTATAATGAATACTTAGAAAGAAAATTATCTGAAAAAAAAATGCTTTCTAATTGGTCATAAGCCCTGGACAGTTAGAAGGAAGATGAAAGAATTTAGCACTAAACTGATTTTAAAAATTTAAGTAGAAACAATGGAAATGAATGTCCCATGTTGGGTCACTTTTTAATGAGGATTACTCAGATACAGAGTAAAATGTAAGTTTGCTTATTTTCAGACACACTAAATCATTTTCTTAGAATTAAATGGAGAGGCAATTTTAGGTAAATGAATAGCTATCAAAATAGAATAAGGCCATGAACTCACACATTATGAAAACAGAACAGAAACAGATAGATACCCTAATGCTGCACCTCAAATGTCTAAAGAAAGAAGAGCAAACTAAACCCAAAGCCCGAAGATGGGAGGAGGTTATGAAGACTAGACCAGAATTTAATGCAATAGAGACAAAGGAAACAATACAAAGAATTAATGAATCGAAAAGCTGGTTCTTTGAAAGATCAAGTAAAATCGATAAGCCCCATCTAACCTCAACAAAAAGAGGAAAGAAAAGACTCAAATTCAAACAATAAGGAATGAAAAGGATGAAAATACCACAGACCCTGTGGAAATTCAGAAAATCATCAATGGCTATTTTGAGAATGTTTACTCTCACTGAATCAAAGACACAGAACAAATGAACGGATTCCTAGAAAGGTACAAATCACCAAAACTGAACCAAGAAGATATAAGAACTCCAATAACCCAATAACAGTCAATGAAATGCAACATACAACAAAAAAAGCCTACTGAAAAAGAAAAGTCCAGGTGAAATAATATCATTAAGCTTCTCTTCCAGATATTTAATGACTAAAATATGCAGACTGAAAAAAGAAAAATGAGAAAAAGGATAGCTAATATTTTGGCCCTAGCCCTTCAAGGTCAGTGAGGACTTAGGACATAAGAGAACCTGAGCTGTGACATCCTATAACTCAGTGGTGTCCTAAATTTTCTGGTCAAGGAGATTATAGGACCACAGAAGAAAGTGATCGATGACATATAGCGTGCCTAAAGAAAGTCACCTAGAGAGAAAACATTCTTTCAGGCTCTCACAGAGAGCAAATTGGTCAAGCAATGGCTGTGCCTCATCCAGATAGCTGACACTGACAAAAGACCCACAGGTTGCTGTATATGGTTCCAGGGTAAATCCTGAGGAGATTTGGCTGACCTTGCCAGATACGAAAGTTACATTTTTAGGTATATAGGTCTTGCTTTAACTTGGTCTTAACCATCCAGCACAAAAGCATAACCACAAAGTATAGAAAGTAATGTCATATTAAGATGCTGAGCTGAAAAGACTCAAGTCAACAGCTTCTGATAATCTGCTGGTAATGCACTACTGTTATGGACTATTGGACTATACTGGGTTACTTTGCTGAATTCAAGTACTTATAATCTTTAAACTGGTTTTAAGTATGAAAAGGTCTTTTATAGACTTCTCCAAATATGGCTTCTCTAACAGCAATGGAACACCCATCTCTGATAAAAGAAAACAAAAAAGGGGATATAAATAAGGGACCATTTTGTAGAGAAATACACACACACACACAGAAAAATATTTAGGATAGATATAGAGCTACTTTCCCATAATCCAATAAGAAGAAAGTTTTGTATTAATAGTATTTAGACAAGATATCATGTCTAATCCTTGTTCTCTGAATAACTTCTATGAAGACAACATTATATAATGTATTAATTACTGCAACTGTCCTACTGACAGTTTTGAAACTGTTTCATTGCTATTTTTTCCTCATTAAAATGAATAAAAATGTTTAGAAAAATAGAATAAAGAGCATAATTGTAATCAAAGTTACAACTTTCTGTTTCGTCCCCCATGTGTCATCTTCTCAGTGTGAACCACCAGACAGGGGATGGAGGGGGCATGTCCCGGACTGTGTGGAGAGAAAACGCAGACGCACTGACAAAGGCCCCTGGGGAACGTGAGATATAGAAACAAATGACTGGGTGGTTGACTCAGGAGCAAATTGAGTGGAAGGCAAGTGGGCCATCCGAGGGTCAACGGGAAGCAGGAATCCGGCATGCAAAGCCTGGGTGAGGGAAAAGAGCAAAGCAACCATTTTTTCTCTCCAAATTGAAACTACAGTGAAAGATCAATTTTATGTCTGAGGAAATTAGTGTAGCCCCTCCCACCTGTCTAGATTAGATGGCTTTCTTAGTGGAAGCAGTCCCAGCATTTTTATATAGACATTTGTGTGTGTGTGTGTGTGTGTGTGTGTGTGTGTTTACTGTCAGAGATGTATCATGACAGCTCGAAGTCTGAGATGGGATCAGGCCATCCACAGCCGTACCCAGAGGTACAGTGTGGCCTCATGTGGCACGCTCACCACGAGGACAGAGTTCTTTCTCAGCCCAACCACCATGCTTGTGGAAGAGCTTCCTGCCTTCCCTTTGGCCTCTCTTCTCTGCACTCTTAGTTGAGCATCACGGCAGGGTGCTGTCGTCTTCCTTTCCAAAGTGCCACAATACTTGTTAATTAGGACAGCTTTTTGGCTTTATCACAACCTCGTGATGTTACCTATCCCAAGGATTCGATCTACTTTTTATTTCCATAATGCTCAAAAGCAAAACAGTTTTGCATTTTTGCTTTTCTAAAACTTAACACTTTATTCTTGGGTGCTAATGTGAGGGCAGCACTCTTAACCCATACAAGTAGAAACTCATATTCCATCTTTCCTACATTAATATCCTGGCTCCAGAATTTAATCCAGAATCAAATCCATGAATCAATTTACTATGTACTAGTGCACATGGAAAGAAAAAGATAATACCCAACATATCTTATGACAAAAAAGCTTATGGTTAGTTCCTACTGCATGTATGTGGTATACTACTTTTTAATTACCTGCATTAGTGAGTCATCCAGAAACTTCTAGACTTGCCCTGTCTCATTACAAATGGAGCATGTGCTTCATAAAATAAGGCCATAAGACCTTTATTGCTTACCAGATATAATGCTCCTGCAATATAAACGTAATTGACCTAATCTGGATGTGGTAAAGAAAAAAAGTAGTGTGTTCTACTGTGCCAGAGGCCATTTTAGTGATAAAAACTTTGATTAAAAGCAAAGACAATGACTAAGGAAAACAGCCAAAGTGTCAAGGTAAAATCCATTTGGCTGATGTGTTTTGGCATTTTTGACTAACATTTATTTTTATTGGCAAGTAAATATGTAAACACTCATTTTACATAAAGTCACACTTCAAAATGAGTGTGCATTGTGCAATGGTTAAATCAAGACAGTTGACACATACATTACTTTATACAAATTTTTCTGGTAAGAACATTTAAAATTACTCTTAGAGATATTTTAAAGAATATAGTGTTGCCATGAACTATACTAGTCATCTTGTAGAGTAGACCTCTGAAGCATCCTCTCCCTATCTGCCTGAGAAGTTATACCCTTTGACTAATACAACACATCCCAACCCTTCCTTCCTGCTCCCAAGACCTGGCAACCCTTACACCATTTTCTGTTCCTATGAGTTTGTCTATTTTAGCTTAAGATGTACAGTATTTGCTCTTGTGCCTGGTATATTTCAATTAACATCAAGCCTGCTCACTTGATTCATGCTGTACAAACCACAGAATTTCCTTCTTCTTCTAATCTAGATGGTATTTGGTGGTATATAATATATATGTCACATTATTTTATCTAAGTAGCCATTGATGGAAATTAATATTGACTCCATCTTAGCTACTTCAATAATGCTGCCATGAATACCCAAATGCAAATAACTGTATGGCTCACTGATTTCTTTTTCTTTGACTATGCACTCAGTAGTGGGATTGCTTGATCAGGCACTAGATCAATTTTAACAGTTTTAGGAACATCTTTAATGCTTTCCACAATAACTGTATGAGCTTATTTTCCCACCAACAGCGTGTAAATATTTCCTTTTCTGCTGATTTTTTTTCTATTTAGTACAGGGTCTACTGGGTCTCCTGACTAGATAGGACTCGTAGTGACCTACCTGTGTCCAGTCTCCCAGAAGCTGAAATTACAAGCATGTGCCACCATACCTAGTCTCAATTGCCATGTCAGCACAAGCTAGGGAGTGGGGCCAGCATGGCATGCCAGGGATCAAACCCTGGCCACATCTGCTTAAGCAGGTACTTTAAGTCCCTGAGCTATTTATCTGGCCCTTAGGTATTCCCTTTTCTGCACATTATTATCAACACGTGTTTTCATTAGCCTTTTAAAAAGTAAAGTTTAACTATTCTATTTTCATTCTTAATTGTTATATGTTAAATTCAGATATTGATACTAATAATGAGATAAAGCGCAGGTCTCCACGATTTATTTGACCATATTTATTTAGATATAATTCGTTTGTCTGCTTTTGAAACAAGGTCAATCAAAATATTTCCTTATACTTAGAGGATAGCTCATTAGTAATAGCTTAAATTCAAATGGAAATAAATGCTTCCCAAATATACATGTTTACATTATTATCCTCTAGAAATTTAATGGTTCATTATATTATTTAATT
>PVJA010017943.1:17384-31335 GCA_004027025.1 Myocastor coypus | reverse complement strand
GTGCACCACCAGGTCTGGCTTATTTATTTTAAACTTTAACTTTCTGTTATGAACATTGGATTAAAAAATATATGACTTGTGGTGTTCTAGACATAAATCCATGAGGAGGGAAACATTGCTGTTTTATCAGAGGAAATGAGCAGACCATTCCATTTGTAGGGTTACAAGCAGAAAGATAATTAGTATTGACTGTGAGAGGGACCAACACAGGTGATAATGAAAGAACTAGTGACATTAAACTTGCGATAGAAGTAGAATTTATGAGTATGGCCAAAATGAGTGGGCAGGTTCTTCTACTGCCAAAGAAGATAAATATATTTATTTATTTATTTATTTATTATAAATTTATTTATTTATTTTCTTGTTTCAGAACCTTTATTTGTTTATTCACTCATTCTTATGGCTGGCTCAGCCCGCCCCAAGGGCAGGGCTGGCGCAGCATGTGGTGCCAGGGATTGAACCGTGGTCCCTGAAGCCGCCCAAGCTTTCCCAAGCAGGTGCTTTAAACCACTGAGCCATCCCACTGGGCCGATAAATATATTTAATGACATCCTTTTCTTATAGAAGAAGAGGAGGTGACATACACAGTTATTGATCAGTTCCAGCAGAAGTTTGGTGCTGCAGTAAGTATTTTCCTCTGTCACTCACTGCCAACTTGTATCTTTTTAGGTTTCATGTCTATGTCTCATCAGTTTCTTATAAGATCTTCGGGACCTTCCCTATTAACAAAGTATTTTGGGTGCTTGCTATATACCAACAATTTTCTCTGAGATCTGGGGTAAAACAAGAATGAATCCAAAAGCCGGGTGTGGTGGCACATGCCTGTGATCCCAGCACTTGGGAAGCTGAGGCAGGAGGATCAGTGTGAGTTCGAGATCAACCCGGGCTACAAAAGTGAGCTCAAGGCCAGCCTGAACTGCATAACAAAACCCTGTCTCAAAAAGACAAAAAAAGAGAATGAATCCAAAGTTCTAAGCTTCTAATGTACGATAATAAACAATTGTTTGTCAGCTAGCAGTAACTATGAAGGTGTAAGGGTTGGCTAGATAATTCAGAAGATGAAAATGCCTGCTTAGGCAGATGTAAGGGTTCGATCCCCCCAGTGCCAAGCCTGCCCTGCCCCCAGGGCACCCTGGTGGGGGGGTGTTGAGACTGAGTGTGGTGACACATGCCTGTAATCCCAACACTTAAGAAGCTCAAAACAGGAGGATCACTATGAGTCTGATCTGTGTAGAGAGACCCCGTAGATCATATACTAAACGCATTAAAAAAAATGACAGTGTAGATAGCAGAGTGATAGGGGGATCTTATTTTATAAGAGATGGATGGAGGAAAGTTTTTTGAAAGGTTAACATTGGAATGGCCTTTGAAGAAGATAAGAGAGTTACCTATGTGCATCTAGATGAATAATTTTAAGAAGGCAGAATTAGTTGCAAAGGGAATGAGGCTAAAAAGCATTTTGGACTTGTGTAGAAGAGTAGCAAGGGGCCTGGCAGGATGGCTCAGTGGTCTAAAGCGCCTGCTTGGGAAAGCTTGGGCGGCTTCAGGGACCGCAGTTCAATCCTGGGCACCACATGCTGTGCCAGCCCTGCCCTTGGAGCAGGCTGAGCCAGCCATAAAAATGAGTGAATAAACAAATAAAGGTTCTGAAACAAGAAAAAAAATAATAATAATAATTTTTTTTTTTTTTTTTTTTTAAAGAAGAGTAGCAAGGAAGCTAAAAGGACAGCACTGTGGTGAAGAAAAGAGACAAAAAGCCAAGCATGGTGGCAGACACCTGTAATCCCAGCACTCAGGAGGCTGACACAGTAGGATCCCAGGGAGTTAAGGTCAGCCTGCGCCACATAGTGAGTTGAGAGCCAGCCTTAACTACACAGGGAGACCCTCTCTCAAATAACCAGGAAAAAAAAAAAAAAAAAAGGAGAAAAAAGAAATACTGTATGGTTTTTATTCCCAGTTGTATAGCCTTCAATGAAACTCCAACCTCCCTTTTATCTTTTATTTTTGTTTTTCCCCCTCCCTTTGGTACTATGGATTGAACCCAGGGTCTTCACACTGAGCTCCATCCCCAGCTTTTTATTTTTATTTTTATTTTATTTTATTTTTTTCTTGTTTCAGAACTTTTGTTGATTTACTTTTATAGCCATCCTGCTGGGCCCCATACATCCCCAGCTTTTATTTTATTTTATTATTTATTTTATTTTATTTTATTTTATTTTATTTTTGTTGTTTCAGAACTTTTGTTTGTTTATTTATTTTTATGGCCAGCTCAGCCTGCCCCGAAGGCAGGGCTGGTGCAGCATGTGGTGCCGGGGATTGAACTGGGGTCCCTGTAGCCGCCTGCAGGCACTTTAGACCACTGAGCCATCCTGCCAAGCCCCAGCTTTTAAAAAACGTTTAAAAAAAAGTCTTCAGATAACATCTTTTTTCTTTTTCTTCTGTCTTTTTGAGACAGGGTCTCACTATGCAGTTCAGGCTGGCCTTGAGCTCACTTTTGTAGCCCTGGCTGGTTTTGAACTCACACTGATCCTCCTGCCTCAGCCTCCCAAGCGCTGGGGTCACAGGTGTGTGCCACCACACCCAGCCTTCAGATAACATCTTGCTAAGCCACTAAATCGCTCAGGCTCAGTAATTGCCTCAACTCCCAGAGTGTTGGGATCACACATGTGTGCCACCACTGGTTCCCCCTTTTTTAACCAGTGGTAAAGAATGTAGAATATTTTCCATTTTCTCAAAGGTGATATTGTGTCCATATAAATTGCTGTTCTATTCATAAGTAACATATCTACTTACCTGTAAAATGGAGAAAATCTTATATCATGTCAATTTTTTTAAAATTTTTATTTATTTATTGTTTTCTTGTTTCAGATCCTTTGTTTGTTTATTCACTCATTTTTATGGCCAGCTCAGCCCGCCCTGAGGGCAGGGCTGGCGCAGCATGTGGTGCCGGGAATAGAACCACGGTCCTTGAAGCCGCCCAAGCTTTCCCAAGCAGGGGCTTTAGACCACTGAGCCATCCTGCCGGGCCCCTATCATGTCAATTTTTAAGGCCTTTAGAATTTTATGTTTTGGAAAAGGATAAAAGTATAGATAATTAAAAGACAAAAGTATACTAATGTTTCAATTTTGAGTAATTCAATGAAGCTAAGGCATAAGATACCTGTTGGCGCTTATTTCTGTCATTCTGAACAATAGTTATTGTGTCCCTATCAGATGTAGTACATTGTCCTGTTTTAGGGCTACATACTCTGCATGAGAAATCTTTTTTTTTTTTTTTTTCTTCTTTTTGAGACAGTATCTTATTATACAGTCCATGCGGGCCTAGAAGTCACAGCAATCTTCTGAGTACTAACTAGGGTTTCAGATGTGGGACACCATGCTCAGGTGCCTTTGGAATCTTGTCAGTCATAAACACTAGAATTCTTTCTTGCCAGCATCAGCAGCAACAAAGGTGTCTTAGTTTTTAACTCACAGTAGCATTGAGAGTCTGAGTGACTTATGCCTGTGGGGTGCTTTTATTAAAATGAGAAAGGGAAGCAGGTATTCAGGAGTAATTCCTATGTGTGGGAGAAGCGGCTTCATGTCTGTGGAAGCTGTTTGTGGTATTAGGAAGCCTTGTGTAACTCCTGCAGTGTCTTCCTTCTTACTAGATGCTCCATATCAAGAAGCAGAGTGTCTTGAGTATGGCTGCAGAAGGGGCTAATGTGTGTCGCCATGGGAAATTGTGTTGGCTTCAGGTAAGAGACTTTTTTTTTTTTAGGTAAGAAACTTTTAATCTTTTATTTATTTATGTATTTGATACAGGGTCTCACTACAGTGCTTAGACTTGCAGTGATTGTTCTGCCTCAGACCCTCCCCCCCAATGCTGGGATTAGAGGCATGCACCTCCACACCCAGTTTTGGTGGTCCGCATGGGGTATTGGGAATTGAACCTTGGTCCTTGCCAGGCAGGAGCTTAGACTGCCAAGCTATCATTTTGGAATACTTAGTAGTGATAGTTGATATAGTTAGAGCATTTTATGAATATATGTTTACAATAAAAATTAGTGATATCTGCTTGGGGGAATAATTGCTGCATGCATACATATAACAGTGAGATCATTTTTTGTCCTTGTCCTCCCATTCCTCTTTTCTCCCTTTCCCTACTGTGTTTCCCATCTCCAGGAGTCTACCTTAGCATCTCTCCATTCTTTTCTTCTTTTCTTTTTGAAACATCTTGCTGTGTAGCTCAGGCTGGCCTTGAACTCACTTTGTAGCCCAAGCTGGTTTCAGACTCATGGCAATCTTCCTGCCTCTGCCTCCTGAGTGCCAGAAAATATCTCCATTATTTTATTCACTTTTAAATGTATATTTTAGGTTTTTTATATAAGAGAAATCATACACTTTCTGTGTCTCACTTATTTTGCTTAGCATAAGGGTCTCAGGTTCCATCCATTTTCCTGTAAATGACCAGATCACATTCCTTATGATTAAATAATATATATGGACCACATTTTCTCTATCCATTCATCTGTTAACAGAAACCTAGGCTGTTTTCACAGCTTAGCTATTGCAAATTGGCACTGCTATAAGTCCTTATGCATGTGTCACTGTCATCTGATGTTTTTAATTTTGGGGGAATATACTCAGATGAAGTATAGCTGGCTCAAACGAAATTTAATTTTAGTTTTTTGGAGAATCTTTATACTGTTTTCCATAGTAGTAGTCCTACTTTACATTCCCACCAGTAATGTCAAGGGTTCCTTCTACCCTACATTCTTATCAGCATTTATTGCCTTTTGCATTCTATCCATTCTGGCCATTCTAAAATAAGATGGAGGGGCCCAGCAGGATGGCTCAGCGGTCTAAAGCGCCTGCTTAGGAAAGCTTAGGCGGCTGCAGGGACCGGGGTGTGATCCCCAGCACCACATGCTGTGCCAGCCCTGCCCTCAGGGAAGGCTGAGCCGGCCATAAAAATAAATAAACAAACAAACAAAAGTTCTGAAACAAGAAAAAAAAAAAAAAAAAAGATGGAATCTCAGAATTGTTTTGAGTTGTATTAATTGATTTGTATTTTGGCTAAAGGCTTTTTTTTTTTTTTTTTTTTTTTTCTTCTTTTTGTACTGAGGAATGAGCTCAAGGCTTTTGCACTCAGCTACACATGATCTGCTAAATTGCCCAAGTCAGGCACAGGCCTCCGTGATAGTCCTGCCTAAGCCTCCCAGAGTGCTGGGATCGTGGATATGTTGGCCATCTGTACTTTGTCAAGGAGATAGTATTGGGGATCATACCTGGTGCTGCTGTGTTACTCAGCTACATATTGCAGGAACCAAAGACAGCCAGGTATTTTATGCCTGAACTTCCCCTTTGCAACTCCTAGAAACCTCCCTCCCTGGGCCTTGAGGCCTAACATTTTTTTTCTTGAGGTCAGTGCCTGTCCATGCTAAATAAGTCTGCCTCTAAGTACTGGGTGCCATTTGATGCTTCTGTTTGCTGTTGCATAGTTATGGATACCTTTGGCCAACCTGACATAGTACTCTCTCAAATTTCCTTAAAACTGAGTAGTGGTTGGTAAAAATGACCAATCTGCTTTGGGCTGCCTATTGCTTCTTAAGTCTACTTGTGTTCCTGGCAGGTCCTTTCCACTTTCCATAGTAGGTTGGAGTCCAAAGTTGATAGACTCCAGGTTTTTCATTGTCTTTTCAGTCATCATCATCTTGTTGTCAGTGTGGGACTGCTCCAGCTATGAGAAACAACCAGGATAGCCAGTGAGGGAGAAAATTATTTTTTAAAAAATCAAAGTGTATGTACTATATATTCAAAACAAAAAACAATCAAATGATAATAAAAATTTTATGACAGAGCCAGCAAGACAGTCCAGTGGTCTAAAATGCCTGCTTAGGTAAGCTTAGGCAACAGCAGGGACTGCAGTTTGATCCTTGGTACCACATGCTGCAGCAGCCCCACTCCCAGGGCAGGCTGAACAGGCCATTAAAAACGTTTTTTTTTTTCAGAATTTTTTATTTTCTTGTTTCAGAACCTTTGTTTGTTTACTCACTCATTTTTATGGCCAGCTCAGCCCGCCCCGAGGGCAGGGCTGGCGCAGCATGTGGTGCCGGGGATCAAACCACAGTCCCTGAAGCTGCCCAAGCTTTCCCAAGCAGGCACTTTAGACCACTGAGCCATCCTGCCAGGCCCCTAAAAAAAATTATGAGGAAAGAAAACTACTCATTCTACTGACCCCAGAAACAGGGCTTTTGTTTTGTTTTGTTTTGTTTTGTTTTGAGACAGGATCTCACTATGTAGTTAAGTCTGACCTTGAACTCACTATGTACCATATGTTGGCCTTGAAGTCATGATGAGCCTCCTGCCTCAGGCCCCTAGAGTGCTGAGATTAGAGGCATGTGGCACCACACCTGACAGAAGCAGTTTTAATTTTTGTTTTTTGGTGGACTGGGAGTTGAGCCCAAGTCCTTTGTACTGAGTTACATTACCAGCCTTTTTCTTTTTCTCTAGACAGGGTCTTGCTAAATTTCCAGGTTGCCTAGGTCAACCTCAAACTCACAGAAATTTTCCTGCCTGAGCTTCCTAAATATTGGGAATATAGACATGTGCCACCACATTGGGTTATTTTATTGTATCTAATAACATGATAATTGTTTTGTCAGTTTTATAAAACTATCACTTTTTTGTGATAAATAATGCTTCTTTATAATACTCACCCTTCTCTAGTCAGCTATAGTTAGGTCCCAATTTTTAGTTGTGACAAAATTCAGCCCATATGTTACTAAAACCAAATTGTTTTTGTGAGACTGTTATTCCTTGCCAGTCTAGGTAGATTTTTTTTTCTTGAGCAAGTCTTCTTTTGTGTTTCACAGAATTAATAATTGCCTCAGTCCTACATGCATGTTTTAAATGCCAGTCACAAGCACAAATTGTATATAACTTGTGCTTCTGCCTGAGTGGTTACAATTTGGGGTTCCCAAGATCCCCTCCTCAGGTCCAGTTAATTTTCTAGAGCAGCTGGGTGGAAAGACACACGCCTATAATTTCAGCTACTTGGGAGTCTGGGCCAGGAGGATTCTTAAGTTTGTATCCTGCCTAGGCACCTTGGTGAGACCCTGTCTCAAAACAAGAAAAGGCAGGTATGATAATATATATGCTTATAACATATATAGCATATGTATATAGCATATATAGTAATTTTTTTTTTTGCTAGAGCATCTCACAGAACTTTAAAAAAACATTTACACTTACCTAAATAATATAAGAAATATTGCAAAGAATGCAAATGACCAGCCAGGTGAAAGAAATGGTATACAGCAGAGGGTCGGAGAAGTGATATGCCATTCTCCAGGAACCACCATGTCCTTAGCTCTCCAAAAGCCCATCAAACCTTTAGAGTTTTTATGGAGACTGTTAAATATTTTATCTAATGTTTGTATTGTTGAGCCAGGCCTGGTGGTGCACGAGTATAATCCCAGCACTTGGGAGGCTGAAGCAGGAAGATCGGTATGAGTTCAAGACCAACCTGGGCTATAGAAGTGAGTTCAAGGCTAGCCTGAACTGCATAGCAAGACCCTGTCTCAAAAAGACAAAATAATAAATAAATAAATAAATAAATAAGCCGGGTGTGGTGGCTCACGCCTGTAATCCCAGCACTCGGGAGGCTGAGGCAGGAGGATTGGTGCGAGTTCGAGACCAGCCTAGACTACAAAAGTGAGCTCAAGGCCAGCCTGAACTGCATAGCGAGACCCTGTCTCAAAAAGACAAAAAAATAAAATAAATAAATAAATAAATAAATAAATAAATAAATAAGGTCTTGTATTCTTGATCCTCAGATTCTCTTCTTCAGTTGATCCTTACCCTGTGAAGTGATTTATTATAGGTGGCCACAAATAGCCGAGTTTACTTATTTGACATTCTCCTTCTGGGAAGTCGAGCTTTCAACAATGGACTTCAGATGATACTAGAAGACAAGAGAATTTTAAAGGCAAGTGTATATGCTGGTTTCACTGCTAGTAAGATTAGCAGCCAGGTTCTAATTACCCCATGTTCATCTTCTGATTCCTTAGGTCATCCATGATTGTCGATGGATTTCTGATTGCCTCTTTCATCAGTATGGGATTATGCTGAACAATGTCTTTGACACACAGGTACATAAAGGGAAACACTGGATTCAGTTAGTGCTTGTAGTTTTTGATAACTGTTAAAAATATTTTCTGTGTGTACCTCACTCTTTCCCACTTCACATGTTCATACAAGGTGTGAGAACATTTGGTAAACTATAAAAATACTGCAGAAAGCCAGGCATGGGTGGCGCACACCTGTAATCCCAGCACTTGGGAGGCTGAGGCAGGAGGATTGGTGAGAGTTCAAGACCAGCCTGGGCTACAAAACTGAGCTCAAGGCCAGCCTGAACTGTACAGTGAGACCCTGTCTCAAAAAGACAAAAAAAAAAAAACTGCAGAAAAGCTAGTTAAAATTATTTTGGAGTTAGGCATGGTGGTACACACCTGTAAATCCCAATGCTTAGGAGGCTGAGGCAGGAGGATTGCTACAAGTTGGAGGCCAGCCAAGACAGTGAGTTCAAGGCCTGAACTACATATTTTCTCTATTTTGCTCCAGAACTTGGCAAACAACAAATAAGATTCATGCTCCAGCTGGGCCTAGTGGTGTACACTTGCAATTACAACACTCAGGAGGCCCTGTGAATTCAAAGCTGGCCTGGGCTACATAGTGTGTTCAAGGCCAGGCTGAATTACATAGTGAGACAGTACCTGAAACAAACAAATCAATGCTTCTGTAGCATTCAGAAACTTGAGTGGTTTTGGACATATGATAAGTCTGACATGGTAAATTTAGTGTAAAATGAAAAATCACATCTTTGCCTTACCACATATGTACCTCTATGGAATAAGTTGTTCTAGTGTGAATTAGCCTGAGAGATGTAATTTGGTCCTCAGTGGATCTTAGAAAAGTAAGAAATTACTGGACTTCAGTGGCTTTTAGAGCTGAGTTAGTTCTCTGTTTTGTTCATGACAGCAATAAAACCACCAGTTTCTATTGTTTGCCTGCCTCTCTTCCTTTTGTCTTCCTCCCTTTTTTCCTTTCCTTATTTTGCCTTTTTGTTCTGGGGATTGAATGCAGGGCTGCCTCATACATGGTAAGGCCATATTCTGTCTCTGAACTGCCATTCAGCTTTTCAGTATGTTTTTACTTTATTCTGGTCTTTTAGTTTTAGATTTATTCCAGTGAAATGATTTTATTGGTTATAGTGCTTTGTTTTTTGTTTTGTTTTATTTTTTGACCAGGGATCAAACTCATGACCTTGTGCTTGCCAGGCAGGTGCTTATGCTGCTGAGCTATCTCCCAGACCCAAAATGATGTTATTATTTTTGCTTTGCAGTAATGGGGACTAAATCCAGACTTGCTTTACCACTGAAGTGTATTCCCAGCCATTTTTTTTTTTTAAGAATTTTTATTTTATTTATTTTTTTCTTGTTTCAGAACTTTTGTTTGTTTATTTGTTTATGTTTATGGCCGGCTCAGCCTGCCCTAAGGGCAGGGCTGGCACAGCATGTGGTGCCGGGGGTCGAACTGCTGTCCCTGCAGCTGCCTAAGTTTTCCTAAGCAGGTGTTTTAGACCACTGAGCAATCCTGCCAGGCCCTCCCCAGCTATTTTAAACAATTTTTGTTTTAGGCAAGGTCTTACAAAATTACCCTGACTAACTTCAAACTTAATTTTCTCCCTACTGCAGCCTTCCAGAGTACTAGGATTACAGGGATGTGCCACTAGACCTGACTGCCATGAGATTTATTGATTAAAGTTTATATGTGTCCAGTAAAGACTTCAGCATGTCTTTCCATATTTTTTTTTCATATTTTTCTTTAGTTTAATTTCAAAGAGAGAAAACAAAACAAAACAAAACTTCAAGATAATAAGAGGGTAACAAAGCTTATATACCTTGTGTATTGTTATTTTTAAGTTATTCACAGTACAAGACATAGGTATTTAATTGTCCAAAAAATATTAGCACAAAACTTTCCTTTCAATGAACTAAGAGAAATTAGTAGTGTAACTATCTTAGCTATCTTGTGTGAGTGTGTATATGTGTAATTTTTTGACTATTACAAAAGTTTATTTAACAAAAATTTAATATATGAAAATGTGTATGATTCAATCTTCAGTCAGTGAAAGTAGCACTTGGAGGGCATGAATTTTTCTGCTGAGCAGGCATTTAAACTCATTCCAAGGCTTCTAACATGATGATACTATTTCCTCGTATTACCACCATTCCAATGTTGTTCTATTGACCACTAGTTGCCATCTCCACACATTCACCAATCACAAGATTCATAAAGGGGGTGGGATGGCTCAGTGATCTAAAGCGCCTACTTAGGAAAGCTTGGGCGGCTGCAGGGACCGCGGTTCGATCCCCAGCACCACATGCTGCGCCAGCCCTGCCCTCAGGGCAGGCTGAGCCAGACACAAAAATAAATAAATAAACAAACAAACAAAAGTTCTGAAACAAGATTCATAAAGGGATCAAATCCTTGCAGTATTTCTTGTATATGTCTGCCACTATTCAATTTCTATGATAACTTCTTGTCCATAAATTTTTTCAGCTCAGGAGGGTGAGCTTTGATCATCTTATCTGGCTGGCAGGCTCAGGGATCCTTTGAAAGGCTGTATGTATAATTTTGCCTTTCCCTTTTTTTTTCTCTTTTCCCTCATCCAAGATTCTGTTTCTTTTTGAACAGTTTCTTCCCGTTTACAATATCTATCATATATTAGGGATCTTACTTATTTACTCTTTCAGCTTCCTATATTAGAGAGACAATGTTTACACATGCAGACCTGATGTATTCCATTTAAAAGTATAGTCTCAAGTTGCATCAATTACTTAAAACAGTCTCAGTTTTCCATTCTTTGTAATTGAGTAGTACTCCATTATATAGTAATACCACATCAAAAGGGGGGGCAGAGGCCGACCACATAGCTCAGTGGACTAAAGCTCCCGCTTAGGCAGAGCACAGTGGCCGGGTTCAATCTCTAGCATGCTGTGCTGGCCCTGCCACTGGGGCACCCTGAGATTGTGATTGAGACTGGGTGTGATGATGTGCACCTGAAATCCCAGAACTTGGGATGCTGAAAACAAGAGAATCACTGTGAGTCCAATCTACATAGTGGAACCCTGTAGACCCTTGTAGACCCTGTATTAAATACATAAAGAAAATGCATCTCACATCGGGGAGACAATATGATGTTTGCACATGTGCTTCTTGTTTTCCACTTAGGATGAATATGATCTCTCTTTTTCTTTTCTTTCTTTTTTTTTTGGTCTGTTTGAGACAGGGTCTCACTATGCAGTTCAGGCTGCCCTTGATTTCACTTTTGTAGCCCAGGCTGGTTTTGAACTCGCACTGATCCTCCTGCTTCAGCCTCCCAAGTGCTGGGATTACAGCCATGTACCACCACACCCGGCTTTTATATCTTCTTGATAGTAATCTTTTGAGAAACATCTAGCAAGCATGTTTTTCCACTTGTGTGTTGTCTCTTTACTTTCTTGGAAGTTCCCTTTGCTGTGCAAAAGTTTGCTTGCCCTGCAGTAGTGGTTCTCAACCTTTCTAATGCCCTGACCCCGCAATACAGTTCCTCATGTTGCAGTGACCCCAAACCAAAAAATAATTTTGGTGGCTACTTCAAAACTGTAATTTTAGCGCACGCCTGTAATCCCAGCATTCGGGAGGCTGAGGCAGGAGGATTGGTGCGAGTTCGAGACCAGCCTGGGCTACAAAAGTGAGCTCAGGACCAGCCTGAACTGCATAGTGAGACCCTGTCTCAAAAAGACAAAAAAAAACAAACAAACAAACAAACAAACAGACAAACAAACAAAAAAAAAACAAAACAAACAAAAAAAAAACACAAGAAACTGTAATTTTGCTACAGTTATGATTTAGAATGGCTTTAGGTGACCCCTGTGTTTTGGTCATTTGACTCTTGCTGGGGTCGCAACCCACAGGTTGAGAACCGCTGCCCTATAGGGACAGGGTGTTCAGGATTTCACTGCTAGGTTAGACTTGTAGTAATCAACCTGTTTACAGCCTCCCAAGAGCTGTAACAGGATGACCCCTGAGCCTGCTAGCAGGTGCTTTAATCTGCTGAGCTATTTGGCTGGCCCTCAAAAGCTTTCTAATAAAATGAGATCACAGGGACGGCTCCTGTGTGATCAAAGTTTTACTTATATGAGCTGGGGAGATAGCTCAGTGGCTTGAGCACCTGCCTAACAAGTGCAAGGTCCTGAGTTCAATTCCTGGTACCAAAAAAAGAAAAGAAAGTCCTTTTTGGTAGGTGTAGTGGAAAAGTTTTATTAGTCTTTTTCTGTACCAGGGTCTTTAAGAATTTTACTGTAAAACCCCAAGATTTATATCTTTGATTGATTTTGAATTTAGTTTACTGCATGGTGAATGATATGGGTCCAATCTGAATCTTCAGCATGTTGGAGCCAGTTTTTCCAGTACCATTTAATAAAGATGCTTTCTTTCAGTGAATGTGTTTGGCACTTTTGTCAAAGACAAGATAGCTGAGTATGTCTGGAGGTGTTTCTGCATCTTCTAATCTGTTCCATTGATTTTTTTGGCCGGTACCATGCTTTTTTTTTGGTCACAGTAGCTTTATACTATAATTTTTATGTATCTGGTACAGGGTTTCACTCTGCAGCTTGGCCTCTAGTGATTATCCTGTTTTCAGCCTCCCCAGCACTGGGATTACAGGCCTGCACCTCTGTGCCCAGTGGCATGACTGGTGCAGCATGTGATGCTGGGGATCGAACCCTGATCCCTGCACTTGCCTAAGCTGGTGCTTAGTCTGCTGAACTATCTCACTGGCCCTAATCTGTCTTTTTTTTTTTTTTTTTTTAGTATCAGGGATTGAATTTGGGACCCTGCACTTGCCAGGCAGGCACTTATGCTGCTGAGCTATATCTGTGATGTAATTGATCTGTCTTTTTGTGACAATGGGGTATTGAGATCCCCCAATACAGTTGTATTGTGCTTATTTGATTTTTCATGCCCATTAATACTTGTTTTATATAGTTGGGTACACTGATATTTGTTGCATATATATTTATAATTACTATCTCTTCCTTTTGGATTGTTCCCTTTACATGATTGTGACCTTCTTTACTTCTCTTCATCAGTCTTGGCTTGAAATTTACTTTGTCTGCAAATAGACTAGTTACTTCAGCTTTTTTCTGTGTTCCTGTTGCATGGAGTATAGTTTTCTATGCTTTGACTTTCAGTCTGTGAATTTCTTTAGGAATTAAATGTGTTTCTTATATGCAGCGTATTGATGGATCTTGCTTCTTGATCCATTCTGCCAGTATGTGTCTTTTGATTGGTGAAATGAGGTCATCAGCATTGATGCTCACAACTGGTATGTATTGACTTATCCTTGTTATTTTCCTGTTGTTGGAAAATATCTTCCCTTATCTTTTTCTTCCTCTGTTTTTTGGCCTTGCCTGGTAGATTCTTTCTGTTGGGGTTGATGGAGCTGTAGTCCTTGTTATTTCTTTCTAGAATGTCCTTTAAAACATTTTAAAGTGCTGGTTTGGTGACCATAAATTTCTTCAGAAGTTCTTTATCATGGAAGTATCTTGTTTCCCCTTCAGTTTTTTTTTTTTTTTGAACTTTATTTATTTATGTTATGACTGGCTCAGCCTTTCCTGGGGGTGGTGGGGCTGGCACAGCATGTGTTGCCAGGGATCAAACCATGGTCCCTGTGGTTGCCTAAGTTTGCCTAAACAGGCGCTGTAGACTGCTGAGCTGTCTCAGTGGCCCTGCCTCATTTAACTTTATGTCAATTTTTTTTTGCCCTACCAGGGAAATTTTCTGCCATGATAACCTGTGAACAGTTTTTTTTTTTTTTTTTTTTTTTTTTTTTTTTTTTTTTTTTTTTTTTTTTTTTTTT